>VXBR01011469.1:1824340-1864998 GCA_013400215.1 Cisticola juncidis
TGTTCTCCGCGCATCCCGCGGCCGGGAGGGTCCCAGGCGGCGGGGCCGGATGGGGCGGTGGCGTATCGGGTTAGGCCCCTGGGCTCGGGGCGGCGCGAAGCTGAAGCGAGGTCCCGGAGTGTCCCCTCCTCGACCCCGGTGGGACTCGCCCCCCTTCTGCCGTGCCCCTGGTCCCCGTCGGGACGGGGCTGACAGCCGGGGGCACAGCAGGCCCGCCGGGGAGCACCCGCGAACTTCAGCCTCTGCCCAGTCCCCGTCGCCTGCGGTCGCGCCCGGCAGCGGCAGCCCCCGGGATGCCGCGGTCCCGTGGCGTGCCCTGGTTATGCAATGCCCAGTGCATGTGAGTGGCCACGCAGTCACATGCTCGGCAGAGGCTTGCAGATGTCCTCGGTGTCTGGGTCGCTTTGCTTGGGGTGTAACTTACGCTAGGTGATAGCTTCTTGGAAGTGATGATCTGTGCGGAGTGAGAGCTGTTTATTCATGTGACGGTAGTAAGACAACATATTTCCTTAAAATCGAGGACTAGAGTATGTTTGACTTCTTGGGAACTTCAGAAAAAAAATATGGTAAAACATTCACTCCTCTCAGTCTTGTTTTGTTATGCTGTAGTGCAAGATAGGAGCGGGATAATCCACATTCCTCCGGAGAAAAGAGGAGTGTCTTGTAAGCCTTAGTGGTTGGCTTTCATCCCCTCTCTACCTATGTTGAAAACATACTTTCTAGGTCAAGTTTTATGATTAGCCCTTTTTAAACATAGGAGTTTGTCATCTTGTGTGTATGCTGTTCTCACATCCTCTTCAAAAAAACTTTTTTAAGAGCTTGAACATAAAACGAGGAATTCATTCTTTTATTACCACTGGAGAAGGTGATTGTTAGTAGTGACTCATGATCTTCAGGTGAGTAAGTAGTGATACTCCACACCTAACCAGTGTGCCTTTATGTGACGTTTTTTGGAGGGAGATATCATCTTGGAGCAGTGAGTTGTGTCCTAGGCTGGTCAAGAAATGCCAGAATGCTTTCCTTATCAGGAGGATACTGACCTATAGGAACTTGAAACAAGTTCCCCAAATATTTAGGGAAATCATTGTAGAGGTTTTGTGGTCCCTCGAAGTAAACATTGCAAAATTATTCTAACCATGCAGATATCAGTTGTGTAATGTAAGAAAGCAGAATCTTGTTTTATTGGGGATTTTTGCCATTAAGTCTTATTTACAAAGAGGACCCTTGATATTTTTCAAAGAGAAGCTAGTCCTTCAGTTAGACTGAGTCTACATAGCTTTAGGTGCTTGCTGAAGAGAAGCGTTGTGAAGGTAAACTGTTTCCTCCCTCACACCTCACACTGGTGGTGTAATGGTTTTGTGCTTTCAGATGCAATGTTTGTAATCCAAAGTGCCATATGTCATGGGATTTTTTTTCTGTTTCAAAGGAGTCTGTGGACTGGAGTGGCACTTCAGCTCATAGTCCTTCCATTACGTTCACAGTGAAGTTGAAGCATTCAGCCTGTATGTTTCACTATGAACAGTGCATGGTACAAGATTTCTGCCAGCTGTCCATTGCTATTTTATTTTCTTATGAATGTCCTAATGCACTAGATGGTATTTGTGTGCTTAATGGCCATTGTTGCAATTGATTTTTGTATAATTATACTATAACACAAGCTGTTAAATCACTGGCTAATCAAGGCTGGATATGAGTTTCCTAACAGCAACTGGGATCCCAAGCTGTAGGTTATATTTGATTCTCTGAAATCCCATGGGAAAGTGTTAATGACAAGTGTTGCTTGTGCAGGTGGCCTGCAGTGTGGTGTTACCTGACTTTGGACATGAAGTTCTGAAATGTCTGTTTGGAGCAGTTTCCTTGTTGGGGATGGCAATGTAGCTCCAGAACAAGACAGTATCCACTTCACTTAAATTACTTCCTGGAAAATCAGGAGTAACTTGTTCAGCCTTTCTGGATGGAAAGTGAGGACGCTGCCTTGGAAGGGAAGAGATGACTAAAGTTCTACTGGTAGAACTGAGTAGCACCTCGTGGGGCAGTAGCCAGAACAATCCAGGTGTTGTGCAGTATTATTATTAACCTGCAAGACATCAGAGCTGTTTTGGTGCAGAGGGACTTAGTTGCAGACAGCTTGTCCCCACGGGTACTGAATTATTACTATTATTGCAACTTTCTCTTCCTACTTGACTTTGACTTTACTATGACATCTGAAATACACTTGGATAACTCCAGAACCGTGACTTGCTTTGCCTAACCAGGACTAGTAATGCTCCTGCTGGTGACCAAAGGAACAGGAGCAGCCTGGCAGATAAGGTATGGCTTTGAACTGGCTGCCTCTGAACAAGTTACTGAAAGTGACAAAGAATAAGAACTAAACCTGTAAAGTTTCCCTTAGTCCATGGACCTCTTTCCCCCACAGGAAGGGTTGTGAGGTAACATGCAACTTCTGGGGCAGATCTTTGAACTTGGCCTGGTCACCTGTTTCCATAAACCAATCTTCACATTTATTAAGGGTGATGTAGTGATTCCTTAGATCTCTCAACCTAGTTGGCAATAGCAGATATTAAGGGAGTGCCGGGGAAGAGCGTGCTCTTTCCTGGACTGATCTTCTTGCCCTGCAAGATCCCAGATGCATCATCCTAGATGAAGGAAAGGGAAACATCTGTATCTGCTGCTCTTGCCTTTTCCATACATTACTAATCCTAGTTTGAAGAATCAAACAGTGTTCACTTGTCATCTGGTATTTGTAAGACCACGAACAGTTGCTGTTTCTGGGCACAGCATCGTTATTGTTCTTTGTCTCCTTAACAGCTATGCATTCATCAGTGGTGGTGGCAGCGAATGCTGCTGGAAGCATCAAAAATTATTGGTTTGTTTCAACCTGCAGTTGAAGAAGCTTGGGCTGAAGTAAATGTGTTTATGGTCTGTTGGAACACTAGTTCTATTACAAGGCTCTAACAGAACTTTTGTGGAATGCCCATACTTATGCATGTGCAAGTTCTTTCTGAGGGCTCCTGGAGCCTTGGCCTGAGGTAAAATTTCTCTTCAAACAGACTAAGCTGTCCAGAAATAGGAATTCAGTTTTCTGAACTCTGAGGGTGTACTGAGGACTAGTGTACTGACAAGTGGTTTCTAAGATGTGCTAGAGGAAGGAAGGAGCAGCCTTAATCTAAGGTTATGCTGCTGTTGCTTTATGAAATACTTAGGAAAGTCCCATTTTAATAGACGAAGTACTTAGTCATCTTAAAAGGAAAACACACAGAAAAAACTCCAAACCAGCAACTGAGCCCCGTGTTACTTATGGAGTATTTTAAGTATTTTGCCTTGTTTAGAAGACAGTTGGGTTCAACACAGCATTTCTCTGTTACTTTTGGGACTAGGCTTTCGCCTACTTAAGAAACTTAATACACAGGTGAGCAATTGTCTGACCCTGCAAGCAGCAGCTTTGTTAACTATGACTTATTTACAACCACACTTACTCATCCGTATCTCACCCTACCCTCGTAGGTGTGTTCTTCTGAAAGAATGGAAAGAGCAAAGTGCTAGTCTTACTCGGTAACTTAATCTAGCTTTTACTAGAGGGTTTTCAGGGGGAAGAACTGTCAGCTCTATCTTATCTGTGGTAGTGGAGTAGTTACTTGTGTCCCTGAATGTTGCCTCAGCCACAGGAGACCAGCCCTCTCCCATATTTTGGGGCTGACTCAATGGTAAGCAGGCTATTAACTTGTTACTGTTCAAGAGCTGTTTTGTTCAGTTTAGTCTGTTGATGTCTAATGATTTGGTGGTTTTTAGGCTTATTGACTTGGTTCAACCACTGTAAATCAAGAATCCCCAAAGCTAACTGGTTCAGGGAACAAATTCACACTTTTGTTAGGGAAATCCTGCTAGGTCATGGCATAAATGTAAAATCTTAAGCTGTGTCTGAAACTGCATTCTTGGAGTTAATACTGAAACAGAGTATTCAGATTTGCAGTTCTAGGCCTAAGTGCTCTTTGAATAGTTTAAAGCAGCTGATCTGTTCAGCATTTATTCAACAGGCTGAAAGTTTGAGTGGCAAACATTGTTTTTTCCATTGTATGTTTTATTGCTGTGGAACTTCAGGAATGGGATTTGAAATTCTTTATCCACAAATTCAAATGTAAACTAATACTAGGCCAAACTTTGTCTTGCTTTATTTTTCTTTTGTGTTTAGCTGGATACTTTTTGGTACATTACCAAGTGTCATGTGCAAGTAAGTTGTTTTATGTTCTGTCCTGAAAATGATGACAGAAAGCCTTGTAGGCAAATTCATAGTCATAAGAGAGATTGCATTTTGGTTTGTATCCATGTAGCTATAACCAAGGAATTGCTGCCTTAAAACACAGATATGCTTTTAAAACAATTGAACTATCAGTCAGAGTGACATGATGGCTGAAATTTACTCAAGTTTTTATATGCAAGAAGTGCCCTGATAAGTTTTTTGTAACTGTAAACTGCATTACTAGTTTTCCCACACATTCCACTCTGGAAGAAGCTAAGTCTTTCTCTAAAGAGTAGGTTTGTGTGTTTAAAAAATAAGAAGTATTAGATAACAAGATGTAATGAAACACAGAAAGTGTTTTTTAGAAAGGATGATTACAAACCATTCTAGACTAAACACAGAAGCCAACCTGATACTGAAGAAATAACTAATCCTTTTCTCACGGGCAGTGCAAAGCAGCTCCAAATTCCCTGCTCTTTTTCAAGAATAGTGGTGAATCTGTGCTTCCTCTTGAAGAGACAATTAATTTCTGATGCTGATAGAAACAGTAGAACAATTTTCACTGCAAGTAGACTGTTTGCTTTTAAACCTGGGGCATATAGATGTGAGGAAGCACAGTTGAAGATGACTTCTAAATTTGCATCAAAGTAGTATTAACTTCTTAGATTAACTTGATGCATGAACAAATTTAGTTTGTGCATGAACAATGTAGTTTTGAGAAATAGTCTACAAGTTATGGAGGTTTGACTTTGTGGCTTATGTTGGTGTTAAACATTCAATGTTTATAAGTGCAGTCTTAAGGTTTTTTTTCCAGCTTCTATCATAGAATATTGTAGTACTTAACAGCTGGTTGTGGGTTTAACTAGAAAACATGCTAGAATAAACAAATAAAATGGTGATCTAGATAAGTGGAACTTAAACTGATTTTTCCAGCTTGCAGGGAGTAACTTTGAATTGGCCTATATTGTCCTGGGTAAGTTAAAGAAGAAACAAATCGTGGGATGGGTAAATTGGTGATGGTTATTGTCCTTGGTAAACAACCAACTACTGATGTACTTTTTGAAGAACTGTCAATGTTTTTCAGCACAAAAATGGATTTTATGGAGGCACTGTGTTTCTGGGTAGCTTTTGGATATTGTCAGGACAATTCAGGGGCCTCTCTGGTCAGTAAACAATACTATTCATGGTCAAGCACAAAGCACAGCAGTCTGTCCTTGCAGCAACAACATATGGTGTCTCTAAAATGCTAAGTCAAGGTTGTTCAGGACATCAAAATAGGTCAGTTATCTCTCAAACGGTACTAAGCAAACTCCTGATCAGAGCTGGAAGAAATGTAGTAAATGTTTGTGCAGTCTGCTTTCTGCTTGTAGCCAGATGGTAGGAAAACTTTGAAGCTGTATTAAAGCTTTTGATGTAAATAACTTGTTATTGCATTAAATGTTTTAATTTTCAGAATAAATATTTTGCTTTGGTATCTCAGATGTCTCAGTGTCAGTACCACTGAACAAAAATGAAAGACTTTCAAGGTGCACTGCCCCTTTTCAAATTTTTTTAATGCACATAATAAAAAACCCAAAACCATTTCTGAATTTTCAGTAGTTGCTTATATTAAAACATCTTTAAAATTAGGCTCTTTTCTTAGTACTGTAATCCTATTTAAATGTTCCATGCTTAGGCTTGAAAGTGGTGATGGAGTGTATCCTTTGAGATTGTGACAGTAAACATATGGCAAGTGCAGAGCTATGAAGTTCTGTTTCAGAATCCTCTCTGTGCTGCTGTTTCCTCAGTCTGTCACTGTAATGACTTTTCAGGAAGGATCAAAAGGTGGCAGGAGGAAGTGAAATTGCACACGAGCAATGAGTTTATTTCCATGTGCACTGACTCCTGCTCTAATGTGACTGTTTAACCCACTAGTTATTTTGCTGTCTTGCAAATTATTTTCTGTATCACCTTGTACTTGAAGATGCTTTCGACGTATTGATTTAGGTTTTTCTTAAGTAACTCTTATACTTGATCTTAACTGTAGGCAGTGCACGTCCTGTTTCTGTAATGGTCAAGGGAGGGTGGGGAGCTGAGCTGAAGATCAGTGAGGATGTACATCATGTCAAAAAAACCTGCTTTTGTCAATGAGTGTTTTATGTAGTACAAACTGATGTTTGATTTGCAGGAAGTTACCTAATGTGGACTGCAAGTGGCTTTTGGAGTAGTAGTACATGGATTCTACAATAGCTGAGACATCTGGCAACTATTACAGTTAATAATTTGTTTTGTTTACTAGGTGCTTCCACAAATGTGTGTCTGGTATGGAGAATGTGGAGTTGCTTCTGGAGACAAGAGGTACAACTGTGCTTATGATGGGCCACCAATAGCACTACCAGAAGATGGCTATGACTTAATGCAGGTGAGGTTCTCTTGAAGGTTTGCTGTTAAAAAAGTAATTCTCCAACAATAGAATGCTGTGTTGGGTTCTGTTGGACCTGTGCTATGACCTGTCATCCTAACCTGATGAGAAACTAGACAGGTTATCTCTGATTTCTCATGTGCAACTGACTTAGCGTAATTTACCTCAGTTTCTTTTCAGAGGTATGAGAAGTCTCTAAAGTATGATTAGAGGCTCTCACAGACAAAACCTTAAATATAGGATTTGTTCACTTTCTTGCATATTTTCCTCACTGGTTTGATTATTTTTTACTCGGATTGCTTTTTTGAAGAATCTCCCAAAATATGTGTTCCACAGTTATTCCCTTCTGATCTCTAAAGAACAAGACTGAACTATATTCCTTCAGATGATCATTCCTGATCAAGGAAGGTACTGACTGATACTTGTTCAAATGGGGTAAATTTGGACAAAATTAGCTGTACCTAGTGTGAGACTCTATTTCCTTACTTGGGCTTCAGCTGCCAAAGTGAATGAAACCACAGTCAAAATAGAGTTTATATATTACATGTATAGCATAGGATATTGCCAGATTTGCCATAGTTCAAAGCTTTAAAGAGTGAAATAACTACATAGTTAAACAACAGTTAGACTGGTGACAGAAGTGACTTCAGTAAATATATAGGTGAGCTAACTACTATTGTGTATTGTTTCTGAAGACTTAATGTACAGTTCTTGTATGTTACTGTCAGTTATACTTGTTTTAAAAGCACTTTTCCCTTCTACAAACTGAACATGAAGTAGCTCTTCAGGTAATCGGTGATTTTAAGGTTATTGGCTTGTCTTCTGAGACTTCAGGATCTGATACTATCCAGGAGTACTAGAGGATAAGCTGCAGGAATACTTTCAACTTGGATAACATGTGTTGTCCTCTTACCAATAGGCTCAAGCGCCATTATCATTCTATATATAGACCCTGGTGACTAAAGATCATCTGAAGGAGCTTTTCAAAAGGAAGTAGTGCCTTAAATAAAAGAAGTGAAAAAAGGGATTCTTCTCTCCACTCTCTAAACAAAAATTTTTTTTGCTGGACTGTTTTTTTCCTAAGCGTCTCCCACAGCAACAGCTACTGTGTTCTGAAATATGCTGACACAGAGCCCATTATTATAATGAGTTCTGAAGTCTTAAACATGCCTTTTCTTCCTTTCCTCTAGATCTCAATGTTGTTTGTTTTTGATTTTTTTTTTGTTTGTTAAGGAACTCTGTCCGTTTTTATTCTTTGGCAATGTTAGCACTTGCTGTGATGTTCATCAGCTTCAGACTTTGAAAAATAACTTGCAGCTGCCTCTGCAGTTTCTCTCCAGGTATGCTGATAAATAGCAAAGCAACTAGTTTTGTAACAATAAGAAAGCACTTGTCTTCAAGCAGACTGTGGAAAAAGTGTTAATTTCATTTAAATGATTATTAGAGCAAGGTGCTGGAGTGATTTTTTCATCTGTAGCAGCAGGCTATGTCATGAAACAACTACTTGCAGTGTGGATTGACTTAGCTGCTAGAATAAACATTCCCTTAGCTTGTCTCAAGCTACTTTATCTAATGAAACCTTCAGAAGAGGGTGACATAAAGTATCATTTGGTCTTGTTCTAAGACATTAAGAAGTCTAAAAAGTCTTCCTCCTAGCAGCAGTTAAGATTTTCTTCAAATTTTAGTCAAATTGTTTGAATCTACTATTTGAGACAGGCAATTTTATTAGTGATTTATGGTGCTTAAAGTTGTTCATCTGTAGCCAACAACAATTGTTGTGTTGCTGATAAAAACCTTACAGAATTTAAATACTTAGCTCTGTCACTCTGAGTAGAATGTTTATGTTTGCAAGGCATATCTGACTTGACCTACATAGCACCTTTACTTTTTAATCTGATTGCTGTTCATTGGCTTTTCTACCCAGATGTCCATCGTGTTTTTACAACTTGATAAATCTCTTCTGTGAACTGACTTGTAGTCCAAATCAGTCTGACTTTTTGAATGTTACAAGCACCATACCTTATTATGATCCTGTTTTAAAAGAGAACAAAAGTAGCATTACAGAGCTGCAGTACTTCATTGGAGATCGGTTTGCAAATGGTGAGTAAACAGTGTGTTAATTTACCTTGGCTTTTGTCCAGGTAACAAGACCGGTGCTTTTTCAGAAAGAATTTGGAGGGGAAAACATCTGTTTGACTGCCTTCTTGAAGTTTGAGTCATCACATAGGTAACAGTAGGTCACCTTAAAACTTATGGAACACTTAAGTTCTCCCTGGGCAGGGGACATTACTCTGACACTGTTAAATAACACTGTTCTAAAGGTTCAGCTGAGGATGAACATCTATATAAATGGTTTACAGCTGATAACCCTGATGACCTTAATGTCAGAAAAATAAAGTTGTTGCCAAATCTTCAATGTCCAAAGCTTAACTGATACTAAAACAGCCTAGCAAGCATGATAATAAAGTTTGTACACTGTGTACTACAATGGTTCTCTAAGAGGCACTCAGTCTTGAAGTGGACTGGCTTGTCCTTTGTCAAAATCAGATTTTTTTAGAGAACAATACATTTGGTTTGTATTTTGTTTTGTAGCAAGCTTAAAGCATTAATTCAGTCTTTTTATTCTTTTTGCAGTATTCTTTAATAAATTTGAGACACTTGAAAGTCATATACAGCCTACAAGTTGAAAGTACCTTAAATGCTCTTCATAGTTTTTTTGTGAAAATAATATTAGATAATGTTTCCTGTCAAGCAGAGAGGTAGGTTCTAGCATAATGCAGATTTGGGTGGCTTTCTCAGAGCAAGGTATCTGTAACAAAGCATTGCAACCTTGAATACTATAAATACAACTGAAACCATTAGTACACTATGCTAAGATGTTTCTA
The DNA here is from genome assembly GCA_013400215.1 of Cisticola juncidis. Classification (NCBI taxonomy): domain Eukaryota; kingdom Metazoa; phylum Chordata; class Aves; order Passeriformes; family Cisticolidae; genus Cisticola; species Cisticola juncidis. The sequence continues at coordinate 1,833,864 of VXBR01011469.1, forward strand.
ATTGAGAACTGTATGTATGTTCCTGGAACTTGGGGAGTCTGTACTATTGGAAATACTTGGAATGCTTGCTCAAATTATAATATTGGCGTAATGACTCTTCCCAGCAATGTACAATGCCTGCAAAGATGTGGAGGCCCCATCGAGCAATGTTAAAGCACTGGGATTGCTGTGTGGGAAGGATGTCAAGGACTGCAATGCAACCAACTGGATTGAGTACATGTTTAGTAAAGACAATGGGCAAACTCCTTTCAGCATAATTCCAATCTTTTCAGGTAAGAAACTGAACAGTCCTTGTCTTTGAAGCTCCTGTCAAAGGCTGGCTGCTCTGGCCAGAGTATTGATCTTAAAACAGCTGTCCAGCAATGAAAGTCTGCAATATGAGATTAATTTACTTTTTTTTTTTTTTGTTTCTGCTGGGAAACCATACTTTGTGCCTTTTTTCTACACAGCTTCTTACTGTAGAAATCTCTGAAACCCAATGATGGGCTGATCCTAGGCAGCTGGCTACTTTTATTCCGTGGGAAATGAGCAGTACCCTCATCCTTGAGGATTTCTTTAACACGAAATTTTTGTTGTGTGCTTTGCAATCTGAATAGATAAGGGGGATGACAAATTGTTGCTGGGATGATACAAGTATGTGCTTATTACTTTTACAGACTGAAGTGTTACAGACATGATCAGTCATTTAATTATTAGACAACTGTAAATAGTTGGTACCTGCTGTGGAAAAGGCAGTGGATTCTTCATTTGTAAGACCAAGAAATGCTGCTCTACATAGGGGCTGTGGGCTTTGATATAAAGGGTTAACTCACTTAACTGGGAAGGTCTGAATTTTTCCTGGTGTTAAACTGATTCTGCAATTTGTGATTTATCGTAGATGTTCCTGTCCATGGAATGAACCCAATGAATAACGCTACCAAAGGCTGTAATGAGTCCGTGGATGATTCAACAGCACCATGCAGCTGTCAGGACTGTTCAATTGTTTGTGGTCCAAAACCTCAGCCCCCTCCATTGCCTCCTCCTTGGCTGTTGTTTGGTTTGGATGCTGTGTATGTCATCATGTGGATCTCATACATGGGCTTTCTACTCATATTTTTTGCCCTAATTTTTGGAGTCTGGTGTTACAGGTAAAGCATTCAAAATACTGAGCTCTGCAAGTCATTTGTTTATCCTTGAGAACTTCTTTGCCCTGGTCAGATGCTTATGTCTTGACTACTTCAGCCAGCCAAAAGTCATGTTCTGTAGCAGATACCACATATACTTACAGGAAGTCTTCTAACAGCTAAAACCACCTGGTAGAAAGTGATTTCAGAAGTTGGTTTAGTTGATGCACATCTGTTGTAGCATTTGTACTTACGGAATCACATACACTGTTCTTCATCTTTCATAACTAAGTATGCAGAAGTCTAGGAAACAAAACAGTCACTGCCCTATTTTAAGTTGAGTCATGAATATTTTTTCCTAGTCTCCTATTTAAAAAAAATTAAATGAAAGCAGAGCTTCCAGTAATTATGTCATATAACCCTTGATCACATGGCTGGATCACATCTCCTATGAAGACAGGCTGAGAGAGTTGGGGCTGTTCATCCTGGAGAAGAAGAGGCTCTAGGGATTTCTTACAACATCTTCCAGTACCTAAAGGGGGCCTACAAGTAAGCTGGAGAGGGATTTTTTACAAGGGCATGTAGTGACAGGAGAAGGGGCAATGGTCTTAAGCTGAGGGAGAGTAGATGTGGATTAGATATTAGAAACAAATTCTGTACTGTACTGTAAGAGTGGTGAGTCAGTGGAAGAGGTGCCCAGAGAAGTATGGACTCCCCACACCTGGAGGTGTTCAAGGCCAGACTTGATGGGGCTTGAAGTAAACTGATCTAGTGAAAGGTGTCCCTGCTCATGACAGTGCAGTTGGAATTAGATGATCTTTAAGGTTTGTGTCCAACCCAAACCACTCTGATTCTATAATTGTTCAGTTATGATCAGAAAACTGAAATTGCTCTATAATAAGAATTAAATCTGTGTGGAAAAGGATAGTGGGTATGATGATTTATGACTTGTTCAGCAGCCTTTCCTTAGTGGTCAACACGAAGTGCTAAGTGTGTTTGAGATGCCTGGTTCATATTTCTAATGTAAAAATCTCCTGCAAATATCAACTTAAGATAAATTTGAAGAGATTCTCTGTGTTGTTAATGCTAGTGATCTTCTAAATGTGCACAAAAAACCTGTGCTTGATATAAGCTGGAAAAGTTTATCAAGGCAGCTGACATGGCTTGTATGTTGTTCCAAAGGATCACAAAGCTGGATATTGTTGTACAGACATTACAGATGCCTTTTTGGACAAGCAGGGTAATACAATTTCTTGCCTTGCAGGAGGCAGCACTTTGTCTCGGAGTACACCCCTATCGACAGCAATGTCGCCTTTTCTGTGAATTCCCACCGTGACAATGGTATGTCTTGGATAACAGTAATAGGTTTATAACAAACTTGGCTTAAGTGCATCCCTTTCCTACGGATGGGCTCTGGAGTTTCAGCTTTATGAGGCTAAAAGTCCATTCTTAGAGGGCCTTAAGCCTTTTGGCCAGCATCTCTCTTTTAAAGTAGTACTTACCCTTATTTTACTGGGTGCTGAAAACCCTGTGTACACTCTTAATGGATCTAGCTAAGCTCCAGGAAAGTTCTGGAGGGCTTTGTCATAGAGGTATTGGGAGGGCAACATGATGCTAAAATCAGTTTGATCATGTTTTGACTCACCCATGTATCCATTTAAAGCCATGCTAGGAAAAAACTGTAGTTTAACTTGTGTGCCAGCTGAGGTAGCTTGTTTTATTGTTTATATATATTTTTAGCAGTACTTCTTCCTTTATTTGGTACACCTGCTTTTGTCAAAGACAACCTTACATTACAAGAGGCAATGTAGGTATAAGCTGTTTTCTGCCCCTTGGTCTCGGTCAGGGATTCGTCCCAGGGTCTGATTGTCAGTGAAGATGTAGCTTCTGGTGCTTTCTACAAACAGAGCTAGAATAAAATCTTACCTTTCTGACTGGCCTCTGAGAAAATGCTGCTTAACTGACTTCTCAAACATTTACTGTTTGCTTCTTGCTCTTGCAGGAAACATTACCTGTGGTGAAAGGCTTGGTGAAAGGTTTGAGAATGGCCTGAGGATGACATTTACATCATGGGGGGCTTTCTGTGTCAGAAATCCACGTCCTGTTATCCTCTTCTCTGTGGTCTTCGTCGCAATGTGCTGCTCAGGCTTTGTATATATTAAAGCAACTACAAATCCTGTGGATCTCTGGTCAGCCCCAAGCAGCCAAGCCCGGAAGGAGAAGGAATACTTTGACACACACTTTGGGCCTTTCTTCCGTAGTGAACAAGTTATTATTCAAGCACCAAACAGCCACCCAGACACCTACTCACCTTACCCATCAGGAGAAGATGTACCTTTTGGGCCTCCCCTTACCAAAGATATTCTCCATCAGGTAACTGGAACTTTCCAAGAGCAAAGACCTAAGCGTACTTAACAGGTATAACCCCATGGAGTTGGCTTCCACCTGCAATGTTATGTATCCATCAAAAAAGTCACTAAAAGTTATAGCCTTACCATAAAAGCCTTTTGCTGAAAACCTTTCTGTTAGAGAGACACTTGCAAGCTAAGTCCCAGTTCATAGTATGGACACAGAAATAATGTTTTTGTAATGTCTAGCACATTACATGTGCCTCTGTCTCTGGAAACTGGCAAGAATATAGGGTGCACTTAAGTCCTGTCTTGCAGGGGAAATGCTTTCTTGTGCTGCTCTTAAACTGTGGTTTGTTTTTTTTTTAAGGTACTGGATTTGCAGGATGCTATTGTCAACATAACTGCTTCTTATGACAATGAGACTGTAATGCTGAAGGACATTTGTGTGGCTCCTCTTGCTCCCTACAACAACAACTGCACTATCCTGAGCGTACTGAACTACTTTCAGAACAGCCATTCTGTTCTGGATCACACTGTTGGGGATGAGTTCTATGTCTATGCTGATTACCACACTCACTTCTTATACTGTGTTCGGTGAGCAGTACAATTGCATGGTTTTTGATCAAGTTGCCTGTTCAGCTTGGTTTGGTGTGGATGCTGGCTCTGCTTTACCTTAAACATGTTTTCAGTGCTTCTGAAGAGTTTTGAACAGAAGACCAGTTTCTAAGCTTTCTCTTTAGTTTATAGTTCAGTTGATTAGAAAATATTCCTTGTCTTAAAGGCTGTAAAGACACCTTTAAAACTGGATTTAAATTCAAAGCAAATCTAGCACAAGGGCAGTATACCAGTAGCAGTCTTGTGTTGTTTGTCTTGATTTTAATTTATAACACAACAGCTTTTTGCTGTTTTGTGCTGTGCCTCAGCACAGCAAGCAGCAGCTAACAACAATTGCTGGTGATCTCTTTAGGGCTCCAGCATCACTGAATGACACAAGCTTGCTTCACGATCCTTGCTTAGGAACATTTGGTGGACCTGTATTTCCATGGCTGGTGTTGGGAGGATACGATGGTGAGTGGCAAGACAGTATTGCAGTACAAGTCTGAGAGTATATACTTGTGTGCTGTTCTTGGTGCTAAATGTGCATTCTCATTTAACACAGATGTTTAAATGCAGTCCAGAGAAACTGGAGTTTTGTTAAACTTTCAGTATAAGTAAGTTTTGAGTGGACCAATGCTAGGATTGGAGGCAGACTATTCTGGAAGTGCAGAATGCAAGCAATCTAATTGAAACACACTTGTCAACAGGACAAATGTTTGGTCTGCTTTGGGCCTGGTAAAAAATAAAGACATGAAATAGCTCAGGTTGATGTGCTGGGATGTATGTGTATTTTGTTTTTAGTTAGAACAAAGTTTTTTCACTGATCTGACAAAGCAGTTAAACAGAATAAAGTGTTCACAAAGGAAATATTTCCATAATTACTCCAAAGCCAGGATTTTGTTCAAGCAATTTATCCAAGTAAACATAACTTGGTAGTATATTTGTGTTTAATATATCTAAAATAGTGTGGTAAAGGCAAGTGCTTACTTATTAAACTGTAGTGGATTTGTATTTGCTTTGAGTAAAATCTAAACATGCAAGAGGTACAGTATTTAGGAGCCACATTTCTCATTAGATGGAAAGCCATAAGCAGTGGTTATTTGGTAGCTCTTTGTCTAACCATGCAACAGTTTGATGTCGGGGGGTTATGAGCATGTTAAACAATGAATAATTACTCTGGAATGTAATCTGGAGTGTTTATCTTCTGTTCCTATTTTGGTAGTGTGTTTGAGAACTCAGAGGTGTTCAGTGGAGTTGTAGGGATGGGATTGCTTTGGGCAACATTGATTTTACATTTATTTGTATCTGCTATACTGGAATGTAAATCAGATTTTTTTTAATTGCAAACTCTTTTTTTCCTTCTATAGGTGATAACTATAATAATGCTACAGCTCTTGTTATTACTTTTCCTGTCAACAACTATTACAATGACTCAAAAAAGCTGATGAAAGCTTTGGCATGGGAAAAAGAGTAAGTAGTCTTCCTGTGTTCTGAAATACATACATGACTTCATGCAGCTTTAAATGTAGATTAAAAAGGAAAACCTGCAGTGTACTGAGAGTTTTTCAGTACAGCTACAGGGGTGTTATAAGAGGCAGCAAAAGTGGTTGAAAACAGACTGTGCTGGTCATAAGACCTTCACTTTGTCTGCCTCACTTGATTTGCTTTGAGACATAGATTCTAGTCCTCTTAGTGACCATCTAGCTCAGTAGTTCATTCCAATATGATATATTTTATTGTGGCTAGAATTACAAAGGTAGACTCTTTAATTTACTGGACCATTAGCTGTAAGTGGAAAGGTTGAGCTTGATGCTGTAGTTCTTTACCTTTAATTTTTAAAAATGTTATCCAGATGAACATCTAAGGCTTTCACCCCCTTTACCACCTTGAAGTGCTAACTTGCACAGGCCAGTTGCTCTGGCTGTCAGTTCAGATAAAACTACTGTACTAGAAAGTTTGTGACAAAAGTATGACAAGCATCTGCCTGTGTCACAACCACCTCTCAAGTTGAGGAACTGATACAAGGACTAATAAATTGTTCTAGTACTATGACTAAGCTGCAGTGATCTTTCATGTGTATATTCCTAGGTCTGGCTTTGAGGAAAATAGTTCATGCAAGATACCTATTTGACCTCAAAGTCTGGGCAGAACATGGTAAATATTTCAGCCAAGTGTATTTCTAGTGCTTAGAGTAGAGTTTTAGGTATGTGTAGCCAGAATCTCTCTTAAAACTGAGAGTGATCCCTCAAAGTAGTCTGGCCACAGTGCACTCTTGTTACCACACAGGTGATGTAAATTTGCCATCAACTGACTTTCAAGTATTTCTAGTGGAAGATATTTTACCCTTTAAAGTGTGATCAACCTCTTGGTTTTGTTTTTTTAGATTTATTAACTTTCTGAAGAACTATAATAATTCAAACTTAACAATATCATTTTCTGCTGAGCGGAGTATTGAAGATGAGATCGAACGCGAAAGCAACAGTGACGTTAGTGTTGTGTTGATAAGCTATGTTGTGATGTTCGTGTACATCTCGATAGCTTTGGGACATATCCAGAGCTGTAGAAGATTGCTGGTATGTGTGTAGTTTTCATTACTATAAAGACTAAAGCTAGAGCTTGCTGATAGCTGTAAAGGACTTCACTATTTTTGCAGAATGCTGATGTTCTGTTTTTTATTAGAGCAGTGAGTCCTTCTTTGGCAGGAGTTAGGAGGTACATTGTTCTTGTTCTAGACAATTCATGTGTGTTTCATAGTCTCAGCTAAGTTCTTTCACTTGATGTTCAGTTAACATCAGCTTTAACACATGTAGCTTCAAAGTTGGTTTTGGTTTTTTTTAATATTCGGAACTTCAAAAAACCCTGAAGAGTTTACTACTACCTAGACTAAATGTTAGGATATTGCTTTTGCCTTTGCAATAATCTATTCTGTGGGATGATGTGACTTGTTTGGCTGACGTTCAGTACAACTGTTTTTCAGGTGGATTCAAAGATCTCTCTGGGCATTGCAGGCATCCTGATTGTACTGAGCTCAGTAGCATGTTCTATAGGCATTTTCAGCTACTTTGGAATCCCACTGACACTGATTGTGATAGAAGTAATTCCTTTCTTGGTGCTGGCTATTGGAGTGGACAACATCTTCATTATGGTTCAGACACTTCAGGTATTTATTTTTTCATACAAACTCCTCTGAAAGTGTCTGTCATTTCTGAAGGCTGTAAACTTGGAGCAGGAAGTGTTCTGCATTCCAGTGCTCAGCTCAATGTGAGCAGCTCTGGAATCTCACAAGATATCTCACAAGACAAGATTCTCTGGAATCTCACAAGAAGAGAGCAGAGAATCTGTGTACGTTCTACCTTCACAAAAAAAAAACCCAATTTATGTCTCTGCATTTTCTTACTGCTGCTTGATATCAAAGTAGTTGTAGAACTCAACTGGTATTCCGATCACTTGTAATTTTAGCATATTGTAAGCAGTAGTCATGAACTAAACTAAATGCTTAAGGCTAGGGACTTCTGACACTAAGTCTTAGTGGGTAATCAGCTTTTTAATTTGTCAGGTTCAATAACCCACTGAAACTGGCACTGCCTCTGTCAAAAGTGTAGTTTTACATGAAGTGCTGAAATTAGTACTATATTTTAAATTATAAACAAGACAATAAGTTATGTTCAGGCTACTCTTGTTTTAGAGAGTCTCAGCTGGTTTTTATCTAACTCTTGTTAATGCAGTGAAGATAGTTCAGAATATTTTAAAGTCTGGGGTTTTTAAAGCCACATGAAATAGCTTTATAAATTGCATGATTCCTAATAATAAATTATTGCCTCTAAACAGAGAGATGAACGCCTTCAGGGTGAAACTCTGGATAAACAGATTGGCAGAGTCTTGGGAGATGTGGCACCCAGTATGTTTCTCTCATCCTTTTCGGAGACTGTGGCATTCTTTCTTGGTAAGCCTCCTTTAATATTTGAAGATAAGGGCCTTATCATAACTGGGTGTTGCAAGAATAAATGCAATACTAAAATATAAAAGCAAAGTAAGAATTTGTAGAGGCAGTTTAGCTTAATTGTTCATTGTTACTATCAAGTTAAACTTCTGCTGGGGATAGGCATTGGAGTCTGGCATAGTTAAAAGGATCCAATTCTGAATTTGTCAAGCTTTTCAACCTGAAAGACTGGAGGTTTTTACTGACTTACAGTGACTGACAAGTCTAAATTTGACCTTAAGAATAGATCAAATATCAGGGTATATGAACTCCTATATTGCATTTAGTCATCTTGCCAAAATACCTCTTCGTTAGAAAAATGCCCCTACGACAGATTTGTGTTTGAGGCTCACTTTACAGTGTTCTAGAGGCAAATCTTTTGTTACCTTACAAGTATAATTTGGCATTCTTTCATAATGGCTTTGTTTACCTGCAGTATAATTTGTCGTTGGATCAACTTGCATTGGTATGGCTCAATATTGAAGCAAGATGTTGCCTGACAGCACTCCTTAACTGCCCTGTTACAGTCTGCACCTAAATTTGGAATTGAGAAATGGCTTAGAACTAGTCCTTTGCACAGCCTCAGTGCTGTTAAACAGGTCAGACTGCAGCTGTAGCCAGGCTGGTATGGGCTGTTTCCTTTGCTCTGGAAAGAAAGGCCCTTTGTGCTGCTATTAGGCTACCACTTAAACTGTGTGTTTGTCTAGAAGATGCCTGTGCATTTTTAGGAGAAGGGAACTCTCTTAACAAACTGGGTCACTTCCTCCAGGGACACTGTCTACGATGCCAGCGGTTCGCACGTTCTCCCTGTTTGCTGGAATGGCTGTGCTCATAGACTTCATTCTTCAAGTCACTTGCTTCGTCAGTCTCCTGGGCTTGGATATTAAGCGTCAAGAGGTAAGTATAGGTGCACCTGTAACTGCAGGGTAATGGGCATGATGACAGCTGCAGAACTGCTCTAACTCTGGCTTTTAATCCATTTTCAGAGTAATAGACTGGATATTCTGTGTTGCATCAAAAGCAGCGAAGAAACGGGTGGAGTCCAGCGTTCTGAGAACATGTTATTTCTGTTCTTCAAAAATCTGTTTTCTCCATATCTGCTTAAAGATTGGATGAGACCAATAGTAGTAAGTATAATCTATTTCAAGTAAGCAGTCATCTAAACTGGAGCAAAAGAGCAGTGAGCCTCAGAGTCTAAATAGGGAAGAAAAATCTTCAATACAGTGAAATAGATGAAGCTTCTAGTATTTTTGTTCTCAGCATAAGAATAGAAATAAGCTTTTGTAACTGCAAAAGTATTTCAGTAAATAGAGTCTTGATCATGGATTGTCCAAAGCCCAGATTAAAGAGTTGCATTGCAAACAAATGACTTTAGCTGTAGAAAAATCAGCATGTGTTGGCTTCTACACTGTGTTGAACCAAAGCATTGTTGCTGAACCTGTGATTCAGTTTAGGTTGCCATGCTTATTTACAGAAGGTATTTGTAACTTTCACTGCTGATTTCTAAGAATAAATTTCCTTGAAGTTTCAAAGAGACCTCTGAGTAGTTATGTTTTACTACCACTGCTGTATTAAGGCTGGGCAGCATATTTGAACTAGAGCCTCTTTGCATGGTTCCTATTAGCTTAACAAATTAGTCCTATTGCCTGTTGTTTCTGTACAGTTCTCACTTGCGTGGCTTTGCTTTTTTTTGCAGATAGCGGTGTTTGTGGGTATCCTGTCATTCAGTGCAGCAGTTATGCACAATGTAGAGATTGGGCTGGATCAGTCTCTCTCAATGCCTGATGTAAGTCTTATGATGGTGTCACTGTTCAGCAGTTTGTGGCTTGAATTGAAACTTTGATAACTTGTTGGGCTACCTCAACATCCCATAATCGTAACTCAAAACTTTCCCTTGAAGGACTCCTATGTAATAGATTACTTCAGCCACATCAGCAAGTACCTGCATGCGGGTCCTCCTGTCTATTTTGTCCTAGAAGAAGGACACAACTACACCTCTTTGGAAGGGCAGAACATGGTGTGTGGTGGAATGGGATGTAATAATGATTCACTTGTCCAGCAAGTCTTCAATGCTGCGGAAATTGGTAGCTAGTAAGTCTTTCATGCTTGTCTCTGCATAGGTCCATGGAAGAGATGTAGCTGAGCAATGTGACCTCCTGATTTAGCTCAGGCTCATCTGTTGGTTGTAAACTGACATTCTGTTTTATTTGCTTTATATCGTGGGTTTGAGAGGGAGGGAGGTTGGAAGCAGTTGTGACAGTCTTCTAGAGTGAGGATAAAACCTCTCTGGACTGGTGGGATACACTGATGTACTTGGGTTTGGAGAAGGGGCCTGATCCTTCAAGGAATCTTGGAATGATAGGAAGAAAAACTTGTGAAAACCTCTCAGCAGGGTTATGATGTTCCAGAAAATGGCTGCATGCACAGCTTCTAAGCCTGGTGAATAAACTAGGCCAACCTAGGGAGACTAAGCAGAAATTTTACCTGCAGCTAACAACTCAAGGAAGTCTTCCCATTTCCTTCCACTGTAGTTCATTTCAGCCTAGTGAAGGAGGAACTTTGCTTGAAAACTGAGACAACAGGGTGTGGAATAGGACAGGGAACAAAGTAGGCAGGAGAATAGAAAGCTGAGCTTGGCAGTAGAACAGGATGCAGTGAAAAAGCTCCTGCTGTTTTCTAGCTGCAGTGTTCTGATCTACCTGAGAGTTATGGCTCTTGGATGGGGAATTGGAGCATGTGACTATATGAAGAGCTGAGTAGATTTGACAAGAATGAGTTGACATGGCATAAGTTGGTGCTGGAGAGATCAAGCGATATGTTTTGGAATCAAACATAAAATTACTGATGATGGATATGTTGTGTTATTTTTATTAGCACGAGGATAGGCTATGCCCCATCGTCCTGGATTGATGACTACTTTGACTGGGTTAAGCCACAGTCGTCCTGTTGCAGAGTCTACAATACCACTGGACAGTTTTGCAATGCTTCAGGTATTGGCATCCATCTTGTTGCTGGTGGATTAGCTTGGTTTATAGGTTTCACAGCCAAAACATTTTCTCATGGTATGAGTCAAGTGAATACCTTTTTCTGCTGTAAATAGGAACCTCTTGAGTTGTCCTCTTAATTTATTTGAACTGCTGTTTGAGTGAGCTTAAATATTTTACTGGAATGCTGCAGACTGAAAACAGCCTACCCTAGATAGCCAATGTAACTTGCTGTAAAAATTCTCATCCTTCTGTTGGTTTTCTTAGAGCACACAAAATTAGTGCTCTGTTTTTGCTGAGGTCCTTCAGCTGGGTATAGTTCTCATTGGACCTAATGGAGATAAATGCACAAGTAAGAGTTCTCTGACAGCTCTTGCTTTAGTAGCAATAAATCAAATGAAGGACTACAAATCTTATACGACATTTCAGGATGGAGCAGTTAGTTCATCAGTAAAAATGCTTTTTATGGAATTGCATCCTATAGTAGTGCAAGTCAGAAGTTACTAGTGTTAGGAAAAAGAATACTTGATCCTGTAGGTGACCACCTTCCTGTGTTTATTCAGTCAGTGATCCATCCTGCACTCGTTGTCGACCACTGACTCAAGAAGGCAAGCAGAGACCACAGGGTGAAGACTTCATGACCTTTTTGCCAATGTTCCTGTCAGACAACCCTAATCCTAAATGTGGCAAAGGGTAAGAGCCTTATTCTATAGACCTTGCTTAGACCAATGTATCAAAGATATTTGCTCTGGATTTTCTCTGGTGGTTAGATATCTAATGTCCTCCTAAAAGCCATACAAACATTGACATCTCACTAATTCTGCACTGTTTTCTGGAAAAAAAAAAGCATCATCAGCTAAATGGAACAGCAGCTTTCCCTGTACAGAGACAATGTCTATGTCAGTCCATTCTAGAATATCCTGTGCAATCTTGAAATGTATTGTGCTCTAAAGCTTTTGTAGTTTTGGAAACTGGTGCAAATAGCTACCAGCTATTAGCCCTCTAATGGGCACCTACAAGAGAGCTGGAGAGGGACTTTTTACAAGGGGTTGTGCTGATAAACAAGGAGGCATGGCTTTAAAATAAAAGAGGGTAGGTTTACATTAGATGTTAGGAAGAAATTCTTTACTTTGAGGGCGGTGAGGTACTGGAACAGAGTGTCCAGAGAAGCTGCTCCCTATCCCTGGAAGTGTGCATGGCCAGGTGGGATGGGATGTGAGGAACTGTAGTCTAGTGGAAGGGTTTCTGCTCATGGCAGAGGTGGAACTAGATTATCTTTATGCGCCCTTCCAACTCAAACCATTCTATGATTCCATCAGATGATACGCAATAATAATTAATAAATTTGAATGATGCTGACATCATTTATGTACCTATTTTTATAGAGGACATGCTGCATATAACTCTGCTGTCAACTTTATAAACAACAAAACTGAGGTTGGAGCTACTTATTTTATGACTTACCATACTGTACTGAAAACATCATCTGATTTTATTGATGCTATGAGGAAAGCTCGAATTATAGCAAACAATATAACTGAAACCATGGGCATCAAAGAGAAGAACTACAGGGTGTTTCCTTACAGGTATGGTTAGATCTTTCTTGCCTTGGTGACAAATACTTGAGCAATGTAGAAAAGGTGCTAGCTAATAACATATATTAGAAACCTGCGTTTTGTCTAACAGAGGATAATGCAGAGACTTGGGATTTCTAGTAAAACTAGAAAGATATAATTTGTATCCACAGCACTGGCCTCTTTCTACTGTCATTGATAATCAACTTAAATCCTTCACTGCAAAGGTAGATCTGATTCCATTTTTGGGCATTTCTTACCTTTTGCAGTAGGGTTTTGTAGTTCAAACATAAGCAGATGTTGACATGGGTAGTTGCAAGCTGTGATGTGAACGTATTGACTTCAAATAAGTTATTTAAAAGTAAAGCAAATGTGGCAGCAATGTCAAGTATAGGAGTACCACACTAAAATTGAATTGGAGTTGGTATCTGTACATCTGAAATAGTGATCTCTGCATCAAAGAGATCTACCTGTACTTATATGGTAGCTCCTGCAGTTATTATGATGGATCTGAGCACCTATCTACGGGTAACTACTGTAGCTGCTTATATTGAAATGTGGGAATTACACTGACTCTGAGGCCACAATCTTTATTTGAAGTGTTAGTGAGGAGTTAACCCCTACAGAATGCTGGCTGTTACATGACATTCCACAGCCAGGTTCTGGAAGTTTCCAGGTTGGGGAAATTACTTTATCCCTAGCACAGAAACTAATCTTAATATTAGCATGTAAAAGGGAAAGATGGCTAATGACAACTTCTCTTTTTTCTACAGTGTGTTTTATGTCTTCTATGAACAATACCTGACAATTGTGCACGATGCTATCTTTAACCTCTGCATCTCTTTGGGATCAATATTTCTGGTGACAACTGTGCTTCTTGGTTTTGAAGTATGGGCTGCTGTTGTGGTTTCAGTAACTATTGCTATGATAATCGTCAACATGTTTGGAGTGATGTGGCTCTGGGGCATCAGCTTGAATGCAGTTTCATTAGTTAATCTTGTCATGGTAAGTCAACACAACCTCTCTGCTTCTGTTTCCAAGTTTTGAGCAGTTCTGTGTGCTACATATATACTTGTGATACTGAGCAATATTCTGCTACTAAACTTTGACAGGCCTTTGAACAGATCTTAGCACATCTAGAAGAAGAGAAAACGAGTTCATTCTGACAACTAGTCCTAGTAGTAACAAGATACAGCAACTGAACTGAAGCAGCATTGTGTCTGGTGGAGGTGACTCTTGTTTTGCAGCAACAGCTGCATTGCTGCTGTCTAGGCTTCCTGCTCCACATCAACACAGGTGGCTTGTGCTGAAGGGGAGGATGCATTGGTTTGTCTTAAGGCTTCTGCAGTAATTGTGTTCTACAGGATAGATCTGTGGTGTGCTAGCACCTGTATTGTTCCTGCATAAGTGGATGAAATAATTTGGGCAGAGAGAGTCTTGGTAAAACACTCCAGAACTAGCTCCAGCAAGCAGCTATTGCTTGTGCTGGCTTACCATCTTCTCTAGAGGCTTGTAGCAGGTCTGAGGGCTAGTGTAAACTGCTGGGCCATGTTACAGTTAGATCTATGTTCAAGCAAGTCTGTCTACTAGATAAGGCTAAGACTAGCCAAGTGTTCAGTTAGTGTTGTAAATGATTGATCAGCTGAATTGTCACAGTATCAAATCAGGATGTATATTCAGTGTTATTCTAAAGCAATGTTATTGCAGCTAATAGTTGTAAACTGATTCTAATCTTTAGTGTTCACTGCATGCACTGCATCAAAGCCAGCTTGCTTCAACCTCAGGAAACTTGACCTCTGAAACAATCTCATGTTCCACTTCCTGTCTGATTGCCTGTTAGGAATGACTGGTGGTAAACCATCACAGTGCCTGCAGCAACCTTTGGGAAGCGACACTAGGCTTGTAACTTCCCGAGGTACTTTAAGCCTGGGGACTGATGACAGCTGCTAGGAATCTTTCTAGTCCATCCAGAATTCTGGCTAGAGACCTTGCCATCGAAGTGCTCATCTAACTAATGTTTGCACATGTTTCCTTTCACCCTCCAGAGCTGTGGTATTGCCGTGGAATTCTGCAGTCATGTGACAAGAGCGTTCACCATCAGTACCAAAGGCAGTAGAGTGGAGCGTGCAGAAGAAGCTCTGTCTCACATGGGCAGCTCAGTGAGTATCTGCTGGGTGGGGAGGGGAAACAAATAGCCAAGTAACAGCCTTAGTATTTTAAGCAAAGTCAGAGGTGACAGCCTTAAGTCCATAAAGATGGCCTTGCTTTTTCTTTTTGGAATGCTTGAAGCTCTTAAGGTCAGCACAGGCTTCGACTAGTAATAGGAGTGATGAAGACTCATTTTTAATCTGGTGTTACTATTACCTAATAATAGAGGAGAGCTAAATGCTATAGCTGCACTAGTAGTTTGGATAGTCCTCAAATTGTCCGATTAAAATTCAAGTGTTTCTCTTCCAGATAGTCAGAGGTGACTAGGAAAGGTGGTTGTGAATGTGGGATGCAGTTGGAGCTTGTAGAGAACCAGCAGGGCTCAGTCTTTAGGCAGTACTGTCATGTCACTCGTCTTAGACTAAGTGACCTGTATGGGGTTGGAATGGACAGCCCGTGTGATGAGTGTACCACACCCAGGTACAGAACTTCACTGGAATGTGAGTTAAATTAAGTAATGGTTTTCACTTGTATCTGCCTGAAGCAAAAATTAATTAGGTGGCTGCACAAACCAGAGTGGATTTTTAATCATACTGAGCCTGTCCTGTGGGACCAAAAAGATGAACTCTTCTCCTGCGTGCATCATGATTTGGTTCTAGGCTGGCAGGGAAGGAGGTATATTGCATATAGGAGCCTTAGATTACACAGAAATGCTACCAAATGCTAAATGCTTGAAGGAAACAAATTATCTAACCCCCTACTTAGCACTTGAACACTTTTTTTTTAATTGCCAGGTTTTCAGTGGTATCACGCTGACCAAATTTGGAGGAATTGTAGTATTGGCTTTTTCCAAATCTCAAATCTTCAAGGTATTCTACTTCAGGATGTATCTAGCTATGGTTGTGCTGGGAGCAACACATGGACTGATATTTCTTCCAGTTCTGCTCAGTTACATAGGTAAGATGTGACAGTCTGCTCTATACCATACTTCAGACAAAAACAGCTGTGTGTGGACTTCTCATGACATGGGAAGGTTTGCAGAGATGAAAAGCAGCACATGAATGTGCCTCTCATCAGAGTGCCCTGTCCTTTGGAAAGCACAGGCTGACTGGTGGCACTGCAGGCTCACTGTTGTGGGCTTGCTGAACTGAAGCATGGCCCATGTGACTGCACTTTGCTGTGCCTTGTGAAGGTGGCTGCTGGGCCCCTGTGGTTCCCAGAGAGCAGCAGGAGTACATTTCAAGCTGGGGGCAGGATGGTGGGTGGAAGCAACAACTCTCCTGTGGGTCACTGTTTCTGCAAATGCAGGTACAATGTTGCCTTGCAGTGGGGATGGTCCAAGCACTGTTCTCTTGAATTTGAAAATGCATGTGTATAGTGTAGTCCTTTTTAAAGGGCTTAAGAGTGATGGGAATTCATCTACCACTGCCTTTGTTGGGGCTGACTGCTATTAGGAGCTGAGCAGAAGCCCATTTCTGAATGCTAAGCTGGCCCTAGACAGTAAGATCATGCGTGCTTTCTGATGATGAGTCAGCTGCAATGTGGAGCCTTTGAATAACTGTGTTCTCTCACTCAGGCCCATCAGTAAATAAAGCTAAAACTCGTGCTGCACAAGAGAGGACCAGAGGTACAGAACGGGAGAGACTCCTCTACTTCTAGTTTTTAACAGTGTTCAGTGGACTGCTTGAACTGGGGCTTAGGCCCAGCTCCTAAGAACTGAAGCGCAGCAATGTTCTATGACTATCACACTGTAACCACCACAGACTTGACTCCTGCACAGATTCAACTAGAAGATACCAGCTGCAGCTTTGGACATAGCTTTAAACTCAGGAAATGCTAAGTGTGGCGCAAGTAACAGTATTACTAAAACTAGATGTGTTAATACAACTACTAAAACACTTCTGTTTTCAAGAGGTTGCATCTTTTTCCTTCAGAAACCTAAACCAGCTGTGGTGAGAGTTGAATACCATTTTGTCAATGAAATCGGGGTGATGTGTATGAGAATGGACTGCTCAACCACTGACACTAATTTTAAATGCAGGTCAATGCAATTTTTGTCTCTATTTTTAGAGGGAAGCCATCACAAGTTGTAATATTTTTAGTACTATTTGCCAAAATGTCTTGTATATACTTTATTATAAAATAGCAATTTTGTAGTTCAAAAATCTACTTAAATGCAATAAATTAAGTTTATACATTTCAGTGGAAGAGTCTTTCAGAATGTTGTGGGTTTCATGAGAGCTTGTTCTCCAAAAACTTGTTTGAAGAAGGTGACATGTTCTTCACAGTGCTCACCTAAGGGAGACAAAATAAAAGTTCACGTTCACTTTACAACTCAAACCAATATCCAAGATTGTGTAGTTTCACTTACCTTCACTTATTGATAGTAATTCTTATCTTTAATGCATTTGAGTACTGGCAGAACAGAAAGCACTGGAATACTGAGGTAGTTCCAGTCTTTGACTGGTATTCTCGAGGTGAAGCAGATGTTTGATCTAGTTCCTGGATCTAGTTCATGTATCTAACCAGCAAATTCACAGCCATGAAAGCCTTCTGCTGTCAAGATACAAGAATGTGGGGTGGGATTCTGTGCCTACAGCACATCTGCAGCTTACATGTCACTGGTGCAAGTGATGTCTAGAGAGGCTGACCTAGGCAGTTTGGCTTGGCTTTTAAAGGAAGAACTGTAGCATAAAACAACAGAACTGTGCTTAAAGGTGAGTATAAAATACAGGCTAAAATGTGCCAAGAGTTTATCATCTGATACAGACTCAACTGGATTGGAAGTAAAGCTAAGTGAAGTTGTAGTTGTGTTTGCACAGCTGAGTATCTTGGTCAAACTGCTTATTCTGTACCTGGTGTGAAGCTGGGGTTTCCTCGTAACCGCTGGTTTCTTTGCTCAAAGAATCGGAATATGGTGTAGAAAAGCATCTCATCCTCTGCTTGTTTCGCTGCATCCAGGAATTTGCGGGCTGAAATGCTGTCATGTCCTCCAATACCCCTGATGAACCTCAAGGCAGCCAAAACTTGGTGTTTGGACAACAGAACTTCCACTATTTCATCATTTGCTGTGGAAAGTCTCTGTGAAGGCAACCACAGCTGTAAGACAGTGCTTCTAATGCATGCAAATTATGGATGCTAGTTAATGACTTCAAGCCTGGTCAGGGAAGCTGTTTGACCAGTTTAACCCTCACGGGACATGAAGTTACTAGAGTCAGAAATGCTTACTTTTAACATGTCCAGCGAGAGCTGATGGGCAGGAGGGTAAATGCTTTCCAGGGACAGTAAGAGACAAGCCTAGGGCAAAAGTAGAAACAACCTTAAAATTCTGAAGACTTCCCACCTCCCTCACTAGGCTTATTGGAGGTACTTGTCTTACATACCAAGGGCTTTGAGTCACTGAGCACGTGGTACTGCAAAAACTGATGGAGCATGTAGAACAGGTTGTGTTGAACAAGGGTTTTGATGACCAGCTCATACAAGTAGTGCTGTGAATGTAGGAAGAAGACAATCAAAGCTATGTCTCTATATGTGTTTTTACAATCTAAAAGTATATTGTATGGAACTTACACATGTGACCAAGACTAGACTAAAACTTTCATGGAGAGGGGTAATGTACTTAACACATAAGTGATTTACCTGAACTGCAATCTGGAACTGGTTGAGAGAGCGAATGTATTCCATCAAGACAGCTATAGTGAACTTGTGAGGTGCTTCCTGGACAAAGAAAAAAGTGTTAGAACTTGCACAGCTTCTGTTAATAACCCCATAAGAAAATACTCTAATCCTGACAAAACTTCCTGCAGTCGATTTCAAGCTGTTAACTTAAGTCAGTTGATCTGAGACTGCTGCCAAATAAGCCCTTAAAATGAACTTACCTTCCTCTCTGTAAAAACAGATAAAACATGTGTGTACATATCAGACTGGTCAATAACTGCTTGAGTGCGGACAGGACGTTTCAGGAGTGGATTACTTCTACTCAGGCCTGTTTCTACCACCTAGGAGACAAAAAAAGTCTTCTAAAAAGAAACTCTAGTGTAGTACAGTTCTGAGTCAGGTTCAGTTGTACAGTTTCCTGTTTCAAACACAACTATAAGTTTATTTTGTTACCAAGGAAATTTGTATCTGTGGTTGTGTGAGATGTATCTTGTTCAGTGGAGCTTTCATATTAAAGGTAAAGCTCCTTTTAAAAGTTATATAAATACAGCTGCTCTTACATACCACAAAGCCAGATTAACTACACTGACACAGGCCCTCAGGCTTAGAAGAGTTTTGTGACTGTACTCTTGAGTTACTGCTTGAATTTGGTACTTCAACAGAAGTAACTGAGATGTGTCAGGACTGCCATGATACAGTGTGCAGCAAAATCAGTGCTTTGGAAACCAAGGTATTAGTTACTGATTCAGAGCTGCTTTTTCAGCTTCTGCCTTCTCTGTGCTGTCCAGCACTGGGGGATGTTAACTCCTCACTCTGGAGATGAGCTATGCAGCACCTGCTACACAAGTGTCAAATGGGGGTCTTGGTGCATTTTCCACGGTTCACTTTTACTTGTGAGCCTGAGGCAGTCATGACCTTTTGGGGTAAGCCCAAATTTCCTAAGTAGAAAGGAGCATGCCTTCACCTTGATGGCACCTGAAAAGCTAACAGCATTGTCCTATCTCTGTAAGCTGCTATAGCTAACATGGTTTACCATCGTGTAACTTTGCTCAGCTTCCAAGTACTTCTTATATTCATGATTCAGTTTGTCAAAAACAGTTGCAATCACAGACAGTGATCCTCTTTCTGGCTCACTGAGCACTAAAAAGATAAAAAGAAAAAAACTATGAGGAGAAATAACCAGACACATGAATGTTGCCTTTTTCAAAAGGTGATATTTATTCCTAAAGGTGATCTCTATACCTAATTTTTCATTTTCAAGGAACACTTTCAATCAGGTTAGGTGTATTTGAACTGAAGTGGGGGAAAAGTTGAATTTTTCATGCTCTTAAATTCCTTCAGAATAGTGACTGAGGGTAGTTGAGGCAAATGACATCCTAAGGACCATGGCAGCTTCAGATGTGATCTCAAATCTAAGAACAGCTAAGCTAACTTGGGTAAGTGTTTATGAATAAGCAGTATTTCAAGATACAGAAAACACACTTGAACTTACTTTGAGAGCACACAGACAGGATAACCATTTTGCATTCTTTTCTTTGGAGAAGGAAATCCATTAGTCTTCCTTTATCTAGCAAGAGGTTAACTACAGGTTCAAGTTTCACCTGAAGACTCCAGAGGTAACCTTGATTTGAAGGAGTGAACAAAGTGAGTTGCCTTGTACAGTATAGCCTAGACATACAAATTTTCCACCCTTAAAAAAAAACACATTGAGATTGTTTATTTGCCTTTCTAAGCCCATATTTTAGAGCAGCATTACCCTTGAAAAGTTGTAGCAGAGATAGTTAATCCTCAGTTATCACTACCAAGGGCAGTCAACTCAGCAGATGTACCTAATAAGTCACTTCAGTTTTAAAATGCTTCCTGCACTGAAAGTGTAAACTAACCATCCTGATACTGAATATTGTAGGGTCCAAGAGCTCCCCACTTACCTTCACTTGCACTGATGATAATATCAGGTTGAAAGACAATCCAAGAAGAAGAATCTAAATGTTAAGGTTTTAACATCTGAATCAACATTGATGCTAAACTGTTTCTCCTGAATTTACACTACTGTAGAGAAGCAGATCCAATTAACATATTTTCATTTACTGTGACTTCTACTTCTGAAGTTTTGAACCATGTTTTTGGAATGATATCTTCAATTTTATGGTGTACCTGTTCAATAATTTCATACACATCTCAAATAATCAGGAAATGTGGTATTATACTAGACTGAAGTATTTACAACTCTGTGAAAGCATTATGAGGCTATTATGAAGCATATTATTTTAGACTGAAGTACATTTGCACAATAAACTGCTCAGTTAAGGAGTCAAAGTAACAAATGTTACCTTCTTCCCTCCTTGTTACATAGAATGAGGTTCTTTTTGAGAGATTTAAAGGATACAGAGTTTACACAGAACAGGAGCCTGACTTGTCACAGAAGCTGGGCCTGCAGAAAAAATAATATCAGGTGAAGAATAGTAGCCGTCTGGCAGGTGTCCTAAACCAAGCATTTTATATGGAAAAGGTAAGTACTGATTGTAACACTCTAGCATTTAATAAAAAAGAAAGACCCATTTGTGTAGCCAGATCTACAAAGAAAATTTGACACTGAGAAGGCAAAACATGGTTGTTTTATTTTTCAGCCAAGTGAAATAATGCATGCAGAAATATTCCAGCTCTAGTACCGTAATTCTAAATATGCAGGCTCCATTTGCTGTATTTAAATGCATACTGTTTGAAAGGAAAAGTGGTACATGCTGATCCTAACATTTGTTTAACACAAATCTCCATCTGCAGATTTATCATATTCGCTATCAGATTTTAGAGCTTTTAATGTGCAATCTTTTTTAGAAGCATAGAAGCATTTTAGAAGTACAGAAGCACCTTTCTCTTCCACAAAGAGAACCTCACTGCTTTACTACCTGCTAGTGAAACTATGCTCAGGCTATTTCTATACTCCTAGTTTGAGGGTAACTTCCTGTCACACTTCTAGGACTGGAGAACAGAAAGGTAATCCAAGAAGAATCTAAGCATTTAAGTCCTAACACTGATTGTAGCATTACTTCTAAACTGGTCCCAAACCTGATTCTGAGCTTGTGTTGTCTTTCAGCCTCCAACTTCATAAATCACCCAGTCCTTACTTAAGCCAGAAAAGCATGAAGTGCTTTTGAGCACCCACAAGCTTTGAGAGCCACGGCCAAAGAACTCCCCAAACCCAACACTTCTCAAGTGTAAAAGCAAAGTACTATAGGAAGCCTGCACCTTAAACAGCAACTCTTCTGTAGCTGGCACACATTTGGAACACCAACTTCTGCTCAATTGCTTCTTACCTTCTTCCTTCCTCACCCTCTCAAATATGTACAATTGAAGTGTTAGTGACCAGCCTCCTAAAACCTGAAGCACTCCTGTATGTGAGCTGTTACATTTAAGTACCCTTGCTAAGTGTTAGGTTATTCATTATATAGTGGTTCTACCTGCCACGGGTATCTGATAGGGTTGTATTGATCGAGGTGGAAGTACAAACTGATGGATGGTTGTGGACCCATCAAATTCTCCTTTTAGCTTGATGTCAAATATAACTGAAGTCTGCAATTAAAAAGAGGAAGTTAGTATTGATGATTGTGAATCACCACCCATTTACATGCATTCGGTCTGCTTTTCACATTTCCATCTATTACTCTCTGTTAGCACCATAGAATGGTTGGGGTTGGAAGGGATGTACTGGGGTTGATGACATTTTTCACTGATCAGGCTGCTCAAGGCCTCATCCAACCTGGCACTGAACCCTTTCAGTGATGGGGCATCCTGTTCCAGTGTCTCACCACCCTCACTCTAAAAAGCTGCATCCCGTCTAAGTCTATCTCCCTTTGGTCTAAAACCACTGCCCCCAGAACTGTCACTACATGCTCTGGAAAAAAAGTCTCTCTCAGTCTTTCTTGCACAACATATGACTTTGACACTGCATAGTTAAGGATGCTAGAAACTCTGAGGAAAATTGTCGATCTTCCTCTGATACCCTCATACTTGTTCCATTCAGTCTTGTTCAACTCAAGTCACTCACACTGCAGGGAAAGCTGCTTTGCTTTCAGTGCCAGGGAAACTTCAGTTACTGGTGTCTCCCAAAGGCAAAGTGAGTCATGTTTTCTGGCTTTCTATAGTCATGTTTATAGCTTGACCAAAATGCTAGAGAGGAAGTGCTCTGGTTTAAATGCTAATGTGTAGAATTAACATGAAATATAACTGAAAAATTAACTAATTCTCCAAACGTGTCCCAGTTCTTGAAGTTGTCCGAGAGAAGATAATACAAGAATTCCAAGCCTTTTGCCAAGTTAAGAGTAAAGTACCACTTTAGCTTAACCACTGACCAAGCCTTGCTGCTGGGACTACAGACATGAAGTTTTACCTATGCTACCAGATGCACAAGAAAGTTTGTGTTCATACAAGATTTTAGAGAGCTAGACCTTCAGAGTAAAGAAATGTAAGTTTGGGTCACGGAAACATTATCATTCAAATGTTTGTGATATGATGAGTTTCCCAGGATTGATAATTTAGTATCCACTTTAACTCTACATCTTTGTATAATGCCTTAAAAGCCTACACAGTGCAGCAGCAAAGCATCATAAGGAATTGACAAGAAGCAAAAATAATATAAGAAAAAAGCAGGCATTACCAGCAGCCCTGATTATATGTTAGCCCATCAGGATAAAAGGATAAATTTGAATTTGAATCTCTTACATCTCTTACAGTGTTACGGTTTTGTTCCTGCAAATACTCTGGCTTTTAGCCAAGCTAAGCCCAAAGGAAAATAATTTCTGAATTAAATTACTAGGTTATTAAAATCAGCCCCTAACTTCTCAAAGTTATAGCAATAACACAAAATAAATAAATCAGACCTCAGTATCCTGATGATGTACTACCACCAAGTTATCCACTACATTCAGTGCAAACTTCCCAGTTCTGTTCAGCTTTAAAATATGTGTCTTCTTACAAGAGCCCTCTCTGTGGAAACAAAGAGAAATGAGAACTGGTCAACAAGCCTGTTTAGACTATAAAAGATGTCTTTTTGTCCTGGTTTTGCTGAGAATCTTTATTTTCTTCCTAGGAACTGGTACAGTGCTGTATTTTGGATTTAGTATGAGAATAACACTGATAAGACACAAATGTTTTAGTTGCTGCTAAACAATGCTTACTCTAAGTCAAGGACTTTTTGGTTTCCCATGCTCTGCCAGTGAGCAGGTGTGCAAGAAGCTGGGTCAGGACAGCAGATCTGAACTGGCCAAAGGGATATTCCATCCCTAGGACATCCTGCTGAATATACAAAGTAGGGGAAGTTGGCCAGGAGACACACCTCAGTGCTTGGGACAGGCTGGGCCATGAGCAATTGTTATTGTGTCACTTACTTTTCATGTGTTTTATTCCCTCCTCCGTGCACTTTTCATTACTACTACTAGTTTTTACTTTACTTCATTTATTAAACTATTCTTACCTCAACCTATGAGTTTTACCTTTTTCTGATTCTCCTGCCCCTCCCACCAGGAGAGCTGGGGGAGCAGCTGGTGCTACTTAGTTGCCAGCTGGGGTTAAACCACAACCCTGGCACAGATGTGAACTGCAAGTAACGTTCTTCATTCTGCTCTTACCTGGGTAAGTGATAGAGCACCACTTCTGCTCCTGTACTGTTGGAAGTCCTTGAGTGGTGCCTCAAATAGAGAACATAAAGCTGTCCGTATCTAACAAGACAACAGGATTAATGCATTATTTTCAGTTAAGAGCTCTACCAGTCTGTTAGAGACAAACATTTTATCTTAAAAGAAGAGACGAGATTACCTAAATCAGGTAATCATTTAATTAAAAGATTAAACAGTACTTGATAAATCACAAAGCATGGCCCATACTCATGCAAGTCGGGATCTGTGAATGATTCCTCTATCAAAATATCAACTAAAAAAATGAAACATAATCCAAACTTCTGTGGTAATCCAGAAAATTTCATGTAAAACTCCTCCATTTGATTCCATTCCCCAACTTTGCCCCAAGAAGGTTGTTTAGATGCTTTGTTCAGGGCAGTAACTGAAGTGCTTTACAGCAACAGCACTGTCAAAACAAGGAACAAGTGCAACCATTGTAATGTCCTTGTCTTCTCCTAGCATTCCCAAACCTTCCCCAGAAGGACCTGATGGGTGAGATACGTACATTGTAGCCATAGCAATATCTCTCTCAGAAAGGCTGAGCTTGGATGACTTGGGTGCTGCAGGTAACTCAATTTCAAATTTGGATAGCTTTGACATGGTCCCACCCTGTTAAACAGCATAACAAGAACTGTCACGACCTGAAGCAGCATAGGATGAGCCGCCTTTGCCGGAACGCTGTATCACCAGCGCCGCCACGAGGCCAAAGGCGGTCATAGCCCAAAAGAAAGGGGGTTGTGCTTGCTTTTCTAAAAATCCCCAAGTCATTCTTAACACACACTTCTGTAACTTCAGAAGCTTTATCGTCTTGATTTTATGATTTCAACCACAAAAATATTTCTATTTTAATTCAGTCAAGACAAATTTGTATGCAAATCCAATGTACAACTGGTCTGGAGATCTCAAACAGCATTTCTCTTAATTTACTTTCCCTCTTGCAGAAAAGTATACTCTCCAATTCTGAAATAACTTCTTCCTGGGAAGGAGAAAATATCACTGCCTCCTACCAGTCACAGTGTCCCTTACTTCCTGCCTTATACTTACAGCATATCTCTTCTCCTGCCCAAGGCTTCTGCTCTCCTCTTCCTCTATTCTATGGAATTCATATTTAAGCAAGTTTTCACAGTTTCCAAAGCTTCTACTGAAATTCACTTCCTATTCTTACTGATTCATTATTGAATATGAAGTGTGGATAGTACACGACTATTTCCTTTGCTAGATCTCACTTTTCAAGTATTACTTTAGTACAGGACCTTTCTCAGGAGATCTTTAAATATTACCTTCTGAACACAATATAAAAATTATTTAGCTTCAAGCTATAACTTGACACAAAATGTGAAGGAGGGGGAACCACAGCCTAAGTTGTCAAAAAGAAAACTGTGAAAGGCTAGTAGTTTCCTCCCAGCCACCTAAGGGAACATCATTTCAGGATGCAGTACAGACCCTACACAAGATTAACACAAACCAGAAAACCCACATGAATAAGATGCTTTTTAATTTCTTCCCTTACTCTACCACAGAAATCTTCCTAATCTATTGACAGAAGCAAGACAAATGCTGTAGTCCTTTCCTCATTTTTAAAATCACCTGACTGCATCATTAACTGAAAACAGATTCTGCTTTCCACAACACACTTTTTCCAAGATATAAAGAAAAATACTTTCCTAGTAACAGTAAGTGTTACTAGGTAAGAGTAACAGTACAGTAAGAACGCGGGAAGAACTACTCTAGACAAAGCCCTCTCTGGCTTGGGACAGGGTTGTTTCTTAAGTGCTACCTTTTTTTTTTATCTCTTTTTCATCCAGTCATATTTGGAAGGTTATAATTATAACCACAAGGCAAAGGCCCTTATGTTTTCTTTATCATACTACAAAGAGCAAATGTTCATATTAAAAATAAATCATAGAATACCTATTTAACTGAAAAAAAATTGTTTAAAGACATTTAAGTTGTAAAATATTTAGTCACCACCAATTTTTTGTTTCCTTTTTCAGAGTCAACTGTCCAGCCTTGTCTGGACACACATCTTTCCAAAGAGTATGTAAGAAAGTGGATTTCCTAATTCTAAGCCATCACCTAAGAGATACCTTATAGATTTGATATTATCATACAAGGATATGAACACATGCGCCTCTTGGAAGAAATTCAAGCAACAGAATATTTGGATGAAAAGCAGTTCAGGAAAAAGAGAAAATTACAAGTTTGGAACATATTCCTTTACCTTGAAATAGAATGGCTGCAGGACATTGCCAAGGACAGTGGTTGAAAGAAGGATAACAGAGCTCTCTGGACAATACATGTACCAATTGACATTAATACTCTGATTCTTCAGAAGCTTTAAGCTTCGTTTCTCTGGCAATACCTGGAAACACAGAATATTAACATCATATTACCACCCGGATTCCAACAGCATAAATGATAATGCACAGGAGCAAGGAATGTTAAGCATGAAACAGTTTAGTGTAAAGACATTTACCATGCTAGAATTAAAACAAAACTAAACAGAAACCTGACAATTTTCTCTGGGGCCCCACTTTACTGTGTAACTAAGGAAATACTACACATCAAATCCTACTGAACTCAAAGGTGCTGTGTTTTTCCACTCATCCAGATCTAAGTTCTGTGCACAGTGGAGAAAACATCTAGCTTGATACAACTAGTAAAGTTTTATTAAAAAGTTATTCTTGTGTTCTTGCTGCCTTCACAAGAATATAAGAATAACTCTCAGCTTCCTTATTTTTTTTTTTATTTTGAGAACTAAAAATCAACTCTCTAAGGGCTTAAATATCATCTCTTTAAAAAGACACTTGATTTGGTCCTTTTACCTGCAGGCTTGACATTCATAATCCTTTCAGGTGTTAGAGATATATTTTCCCCCTCAATCAGCAGGAAATAATAGTGCTTTTTCAGTTACTTTCTTTAGTACAAGTTGTTAGAAACAATAATTGTGAGAAACACTGTATCTTAGCTCCAGGACTGAAACTATTGGGAAATCCACAACTTTTTTTTTTTTAGGAGGTGTTTAAATATCCCTCATCATGAAAGTTAGGAAGGGTTATTTATTTATCAGACATCTTTAAAAACACATGCAAAAGAAATCACACGTTGCACAGAGGAACTCAATGAGGTCAACAGAGGAGAAAGCTGTGAGTTGCAGAAGGGTATTAGCTAGTCAATTATTAGTTCTTTGCCACCTTTTAAGCATTTACACATCTTCCCCAAAGCTGATTTGTTTTGCATGAAATGATATTTCACATTAGATTTAAATACTCATTTCCATGCTGGCCAAGAGCATCTCTTAATCTAGAGTTCCCACAGCTTAACTGAGTCCTCCTTTATACAAGGTCTTAAAACCTGTAAATTATAAATTTGCCTTGCCCTAAAAATGTATTCTTCTTAAAAAAATTCAAAAATTGCAGTCTGCATACCAAATGGCAGAAATTGTTTTTGCAGCAGTACACTTTCTCAGTTACAGAGGCAAGAAAAGAATTCAAATATGCTGTTGCAAATTTACATTTTCAAATCTCTAAGCATGTCCTATGGCAGTTATTTGCATTACCTGGTAGAATTCAATTCCTTGATCTGTGATGAAAACGATTTCTGTAGAACTTGTCCAGCAGAATCCTAGAATATTGGCATTCTTTGTCTTTTAACAAACAAGCAAACAAACACTCTGTTACTTGGAAAAATTAACTAGTCAGGTAAGCTAATATTACTAAATGAAGAACACGAGACCAAAGGCAATTTAGGTATCTAATCTTTGAAGTTAATACTTTTGGTCAACCAGACAGCCAGCACGCACCATTCGCTTTTATAAAACATTCACAAACTACATATGAACACAATTACTGTATGGCCTGGATTTTTGGCAGCATGTAAGATTTACAAGTTTGTTACAAAATCAAATTTCCCTTTTAACCTAGACAAAACTAAGTTTAAAACTAAGTTCTTCTGCTTCAAACTCTACTGCCAATTCAATGAGTTCCTGACATGAAAAGTAGGCAGAGATGTTGAGAGAAACTAAAATCTAAGTGGAAAAATTTGCCTCGACTTCACTCAGAATCTACTACCATTACACTCAGAAGTTTCATTACCATAAAGGTTTTGCTAGAATGGTTTACTTAAACTCATAATCCTAAATAATGAAGCAGACAGTGGTTTCAGCCTCAAAGACTACAGGGATAAAAGGATCTGTGCAAATCAGATATATAAAAATTTACTTTAGCATTCTATTACCCAAAAATGTAATTTGTTTTACTTAAAAGTTGGAAAATACTAAACAATGACAATGGTACTTGTTTCTGGTAAATAATCATCAAAAATTAGAAGGATTATTAAAAAATAGCAAACACAATACAAAAAACAGTAATAGCTTACTATTACTTATTAGTGACCTTAGGAAAGAATATCCACATTAACATATATGGCACTAATATAATCACTGTCCACTGTTTCTGTACTATCAGCACTTTGTCTCTTCTCATTACCAAACCTTGACATTCACTGCCCCCACAGCATTTCAGCTTCCTCTAGGAAACAATTACATTCACAAGACAGGGAAGTTTCTTCTGGTATTGTTAACATCTGTTTGTTCACTCAATTTCAATAGACAGTAGTGCCTACATATCTCATTTCCTTGACGTTAGAGTTTTGAAAGGCACTTCAATTTGTTCTCTAGTAGTTGCCAGCTGAACTGACATGGGAGTTTCACTTAAGCATATAAACTTGGGACATTTAACTCACCTTACATTCCTGTGTATATTCTAGCTGAGGGCTATCTGGAATAAAATTCAAAAAGTCCTGCAAAAACACCCATTAAGTGTATTAGCAATTATGAAGCACAGACAAGATACATACACAGATACCAAAGAATAGGTATTAGTTTATCAAATTGTTTTGGATGTGATACATATACAGAAGAAAAACTTATGTTCCACCTCACCCTTGCCAGAGTTGGTTCCCCTTGACAGTTTTTCTTTAAATGATGCTGCTAGCAAGACAACAATGCTGCCTGGCCAGCCTCTCAGGATGATGGAGGAATTGTCACTACAGCTATTGTTAGCCAACAGACTTCTTGAACACTAGTCTCTTTTAATTCCAGAGTAAAAGAATTTTACTCTGGAAGTGGAGGATTTCCAGCTCCAATCCCCTAGCTGCAGGGTGCAGGTTTCTTACCACACTCTTCAAAGTTCTCTGCACAGCCAGGATCTTGTTCCCCAAGGAAAATTTGATGCACTTCACTTCTCCTTTGTCCTCCATCCTATACAGAAAGAAACATAATCTAAAATAGTTTCTTAAAGAACATACCCTAAAAAAGACAGTGACAGAGAAAAAAAGTATAATGCAAATGCTTTTGAATAGATTATTACTCTTGTGTGACTAATATATTCAAGACCAAGACTGACAGAAAATGGCAGCTGACTCTTCAGAAGCCCTGAACACATCAATTACAGAATCGTGGCTAAGGTCACATAAATTAGCACCTGAAATCACTGCAAATGCTCAGCTCTGTTAGCCTATGATGTGGAACTGGAAGACTTGAGGGACTATCCAAACTTGCATCCTCAGTTCTGTGACACCAGCATCCTGCAGTCTGCTCTATTACTTCCAGAACTACTGCTAATTGACACAAGCCTCCTTGCTTTCCCACTAGGATACAGTCTCTGGAAGAACTTCTGATGTTAAAAGGAGTGCAAAGGGTTTTCACACCATTAAAATAATTTTAAAACGATATTCTTACCAAAAAAGCAGCAGTACAATTGGCATGAGTAAGGTGTATAGTTCCTCCAGCATATGTTATTAAGTTAGGCCAAAGAGACAGTCAAGTATGAAAACAGTGGAACATCATGAAGTTTACTCAGTACTTTCAGCTCCTTCAGGATTGACAAGTGTAATCAAATAAAAAAGTAAAATAAACCCAGCAACTTTCAGGACAGGCCCTATGCAATATCCAAGAGATCACAATAAACACATCTTGATTACAAATTACTTCATCCATATTTAGATTGATATGGAATAAAGGAATACTGCCTTACATATGCACAGAAGCGTACAAAGAGCCATCACTCTTAACAGAGACATATAAAAATTGTTTACTGTTATCATAGTCTGCAAAAATGTTTCCACAAGAAATGGAAGACATACAAGAAGCCAATTCAGATGAAACATGGAACAGAACATGAAAAACCTATATCTAGGTTTGAACATTGTGCTTGAATCACAGACAGGGAAAAGCATACTCTCCTAATTGCAAGATTATATCTAAGAACAAATCAAAATATGATCACAACTACTTGTAAGTTTTATGCCTGAATTACAACTGATCAGGACTAAGCATCACATAATTTGAAGACTGCATCACTCTATCCCAAGATAAAGGTGCCTTACCTGAAGGAAATGGGATTTCTATCCTCCAAACCTTTAACAACAACTCCTGTAGCTCCACCAGATCGAACAGCAAAAACCTACAAAAAAGTTTTGAACATATATTTAACTCCTTTAAACTCCTTCATAACCTTCACCTTCTTTCTCTTCTGTAAGCCTCTTATATAACCTTTTGATTTTTTTTACTAAACACATTTTTTGTTCTTCTGCAGATCTGCCAGTTCACACTGAGCCAATCTGGAATTCCTCAATCAGAATTGAGAGATTGCATGGTACTGCAACAGTCTTGTAGGCATAGTCTTAACTACTGGGCAAGTTAAATCAGTAAAAATCTTTGTAAGCCTTTATCTTGGTTTTGTTTCTTTTATATTTTCCTAAGTCATATACTAGTAAAAGTATCCAAGACATGAGGGCGTTGTTTAAAACAGAAAGGAACTCAGCTTGGGGACTGGGAAGAGATGTAACTCTATGACCCAGAAGCCTGATCCTGTCAGAACACATTATTAAATAGGAATACTTTAATAGTAACCTGTAGGTATTAATGTACCTAAGGAGTTTCAGCCAACATTTCATGGCAATTGAGAATTACTTTAGCTCAACTTCACATATACATGTACAAAACCTGCTAGAGATATGACATGTATTGAGCTGGAATAAGAAAACAAAACAAAACAACAAAAAAACCC
>VXBR01011469.1:1865062-1884136 GCA_013400215.1 Cisticola juncidis
CATGCTCTTACAAACTTTACCTATCTTGGAAAAAGAAAATCAGGCAAATGCCTTATTGGTACTTGTATGTGCAGCAGCACTAGGCACACAGATCAGGGCTCAGGGTGATGGGGACACTGTTCTGGAGTATCAGTCATGCTGCCAGTCTGCTATGCTCAGGCAGGAAATACAGGTGACAAGATTATAAATTGCACACCAGTCCACAGCTTTACTAGAATGATAAATACTTAGTTTAACTCTTCTTAGTATTATAGAGTTGGAAGATCAAGGCAACACTCCCTTAATCTGTGCAAGATGAGAAGATTGCACAGACAGGTCTCTCACCTGGAAAACTGTCATTGAAATGCTAGGTACAAATGATTCAGAGACACACTGGAAATCAAACTATTTTAGATAACAAGAAAACATAGAGAAATAAATTTACACTGTAAAATATGAATCTTTCAAGTGAGCTCTCAACAACCAGTTTCTTTATAGCTATATCACATCCACACTATGATACAGTGTATCCTGATAGGGTATTTCAACTGGCCCTCAAAGATAATGGTTTATAAGAATTAACTGGAAAGTTGTCCAGTGGAAAAGGACCTGGAAGTGCTGGATGGCAGCAGCTGAACAAGAGCCAGCGTGTGCCCAGGTGGCCAAGAAACCAGTGGCATCCTGGCCTGTGTCATCAATAGTGTGGCCAGCAGGACCAGGGCAGTGATTGTCTCCTTGTACTTGGCACTGATGGGGCCACACCTCAAGTTCTGTGTCCAGCTCTGGGGCCCTCTGCTCAGGAAGGACATTGAGGTGCTGGAGCACATCCAGAGAAAGGCAACAGAGCTGGGGAAGGGTCCGGAGCACAAGTCCTACAAGGAGTCTGTGGGAGGTGGGTTTGTTTAGCCTGGAGAAAAGGAGACTCAGGGATGACCTTATTGCTCGCTACAACTCCCTGGAAGAAGGCTGTAGCCAGCTGGAGGTCGGCCTCTTCTCCTGGCAACCAGCGATAGAACCAGAAGACTTTGCCTTGAGCTGCACTAGGGGAGGTTTAGGCTGAACACTGGGAAAATTTTCTTCCCTGAAAGGGTGATTAGACACTGGAATGGGCTGCCCAGGAAGGTGGTGGAGTTACCATGCCTGGAGATGTTTTAGGAAAGTCTGAATTTGCCACTCAGTGCCTTGGTCTAGTTGACAAGATGGTGTTAGGTGAAAGGTTGGATTCTGTGATCTCAGAGACCTTTTCCAACCAAAATGACTCTGTGATCATTTTGAACAGAGTGCAACAGGAAGCAACACACCCCAGAAATACTGCTCCCTCTCCAAACATGCCACTGATCATGTCCACACATAGGGCAGTGCATGCCAGCTACATGGGGAAGAAAGCCTGAAGGATCTGACTTCATGAGTGCCGAGGTCTAAGAATGGTTACAGGAACGAGGCAGTGCAATGTATCCACAGCTGTATAAGCCTCAGGACAGCCTGTGGATCTTCTAGGCGTACTGAGCTGAACTCTCAGGAGCCCATACAGATATTAAAGCCAAGAAACAGCCACTTGAGTCTGTGCCAGAGGGAAAGCTGTAATTCTTTTTTTTTAATGAACATATTGAATTTCAGGAATTGAAAGGGGTGTAAAAAATTCAGGGAAATAAAGCTATCAGCAAAGTGACAAAGTTTACCAGTCATGTGGGGACACTTGGAACAGAAAGGAAAAGTGCTGACTCCGACGAATTCCAGAAAGACCTTACAGCAGTGAGAGTAAGGCAGGTAAAATCCAACCTAATAAATAGGTGAAGGAAAAAAAATCTACCGCCTCAAGCACGATGACATGTCCTGAAGGGGAACAACCGGGCTCACGCCCGGCAGCCGAGGGACGGGAGGCAACCAAAGCGGGCAGGGAACCAAAGCCAAGCCGGCGAGCAGCAGCGGGCCGGGCCGAGCCCACAGGCCCGGATGCGCAGCCCCGGCCCGCGGCAGGGCCCCGCCGCCCCCACCTGCTTGTTGGCCTCGTCGAAGAACACGCAGTTCACGGGGTTCGCCTTCTCGAAGTGCACGGGCCGCGCGCACAGCGCCAGGTAGCAGCCGCCGCCCTCCGCTCGCCCCTCGCNGCGCGTGACGCGCGCGCGCCCGCCTTAAAGGCGCCGCTGCCCGGGACAGGGAGCGGGAACTGCCGGGGAGGGCGGGAGCTGCAAGGGGCCCGGCGGGTCTGAGCACCGGCGTATGAGAGGTACCGGTGAGATTAACAAATGAAAACAGAAACCTGCGAACAAACACGGGAAATGAGCACAGAGTTACAGTGCAGGGCCACACTGGAAATGCTTAGGAGTGCACATACTAGAGGAGGCAAATAAGGGAATTAAGGTGCCAGGGTAAGCTCTGACTCTAACCAGTGTCACTTAGCAGGCACCGCTCCAGCTGGGAGGATTTATTCTGCTTTTAAAAGCAAAGGAAGAGGACTTTAAAATGGTTAGGCAAGCAAAAACAGTCTGTCTTCAGCAAGTGTGGAGGCCACAGCAGCAGGATGGGGCTTTTGGCCCAATCTCTTAACATGATTTTAAAACCAACCAACCAAAACAAACCCAAAACTTTTATGTAGAAGAAAAAAAGGAAACAACTGCTTCCGAGATCTGCCTTTATTTGTCCACAATTACTGCATCATCACAGTCACTATTGATCCTGCTACTCGGCAGGAAACTGCTTTTTAGTGGCTTGTTGTAACATAGTTCAGGAAAAATATTAATAAAGCATTCTTGAGGTCAAAGCCTGGCATGGTCCTCAGCATTAACGCTGAGCATGTATTTTGGCTTGGACAACAAAACAGCAATAGGATATTTTCTGCTGATGCATTGGCAAATAGCTCACTAGCTGTAAGCCCTACATTATGATCTACAAATGTGTGAGAATATCAATTACATATTTGCTTATTAGTTTAGAAAGGAAAATTTAAAAAGACGAGGGGGAAGACTAAGATCATAAAAATTTTAAAATTTTCATATTAAAATGGTAGCACAGTTTAGTATGGGAGAAATAAAAATTTAAGTACCAGATTCTAACACTGTTTCACACAAACAACTGTTGGATGACTTGTGACCCAGTCAGTCTTCCTGCACTAATTTCACATCAGACTAGAGACACTAAAGCCACAGCTAAGAATTGCAACAAGCTGTGTGTCCTGCAGAACCCTCCTGCAATATCAAACAATTCTGTTAACTGGAGATGACAAGTATATCCAAAGCTTTTAAAGTACCTTAAGGTTTGTAATTTTTTACAAAGTAACAAAATTTATTGCTTGTTAGCCAGAAGTTTAGTTAATCAAGCCTGAAAATTTAAGAAATTCCACTGACATTTACCCTTCTCCTACTTCTCTAAAAAACAGCATGGACTTCCTACAATTGCAATAGAAACTGAGGCATCTTTGAGGGGATATCAGCAGACCAATAAATAAAACTTGAAACTCATCTGACAGAAATAAATCTTATTGACCAATTTCAAAACTAACATTCTATTTGCCCAATAGTAATCCTAGAACCTTTTATTTCAAAGGAGTTCAGGAAAGTGTTTATTTTAGCAAATTCTTATTTTCAACTACTTGAAGACATGCCCAGGTGTCTTAAAATCAAAGCAGATTCCTGAGCAAATTTTACTGCTGGAAGTGAAGATATATTAATATATAAAATATATAAAACAGTATATATCATATATTTGGGGCCAATAGCTTTAAATTAGACTCAAGGAAAATTGCTTCATTTATTTGGGTTGTGTTTGGGTTTTCAAGCCTGTGCTAGACAGATTTTAGCAAGAAATTAAAAATGACAGTAATAACTGAGGCTTTGGTCCAAGCACAGAGATACAAGCAGGGGCCTATTTCAAAGAATAACTCAAAAAACACCCTCCCCTCACTTCCTGTTATTTCTGCCTTCTTCTTCTCACTAGATACAAATAGCTGTAGCAATCAGAATCTTCCTTATACAAGAACATTTTAAGGTATTAGCAACTGTTCTGAGATTTTTTTTTCCTCTAAGAAATGTTAAGAATATCGAAACTAGTTATAAGCCAAGAATAGGACTATAATTTTTTTTTTAAAGCCTTCTCCTCTGAAGGAGATCTGGCTACCCTTGACAACAGCAGCTTGTAGTCTTCCTGAAGACATTAGCACTTCCCTAGCAATACCTAGTCTGTTCTTTCCATGATACCATTATTTTGGGAAACTGTTTCACTGAGATATTTGGAACAGACTTAAGTATCCAAAAGATACAAGTTCTTTCATTTCAAAAGTAAGGGGTAAATGCAAGATACTTGTCTGATTTAGAAAAAGGAAGAGGATCCAAGTGTTGTGATGAAACTGGCAAAACCAATGTTGTTTACTGTTCATGCAGTACCCACCCAAACAGCCTTTTTTATATTGTTGTAAGGAATTAGTGTAGTCCTATCCTAAGACTGTTCTAGTGAAACACCAAAGATCAATGAAGGCCTCTGTGATGCAAATAACCATGCAAAGAAGACCACCACAAGATGTTAAGATTTTACTTCACCACCAGTTTTCCAACAAAGAGATAAAAAAGCCACTTTCACAGCACACTGTGAGAAGGTCACATGTAGCATCACTATATTCTGCTTGATAAAGAGCAGCACCAGAAACTAGAAACCAGAAATCAGTTAAAAAGAAGTTGATTAGAATTCCTTAATTCCAAACTATCCCACCACATCAGTTCATCTTTAAATGTGTTTTTTTTTGGAGAGAAACATCAGTAGATTTTTAGAAGTTGCTTAAAAAAAAAAAAAAGACTGACTGATTAAGAATAAATAGACTGTGGAAACCAGTACCAGTCATCATTATTTCTAAACAAAGCTTTTTTTTTTTTTTTTTTTTTTTTTTTTTTTTTTGCTTACAGGTGCAAAAAGAATACTCAGATTTGTCTAGGATTATCTTTAGGGCAAGAGCATTTGATGCTCCAAATTGATATCCCAGGTAGACATAGGATTATTACAGTTTTATTTTTGGCTTGCACCAAGTTCTTGGAACCTTTTGTGTATTAAGAGTGAAGCTACCTGACTCTTTATTATACATCATTGACTCACGATTTCCTGACACGTCACCAACGAAGTCCTCTGCTGGTTGGATTCAATTCTGTTTCCCATGTAATACCCAACAGTATTTACAGAGATAATTAGAGCCTCATTCCCTGTACTTGAAATGAAAAAGTCCAGATTTTTGCTTTTATAAATATATTACTTTGCTAAATTATGTTTTCATATGATTGGAGTGCACAGTTTGCCTTTTCATTTTGGCCCTAGTGGATGGACACAATGTTTAATTAGTTTTCCAAGTTGCATTAGGAAAAAAAAAGAGAGGGACTCTTCTAAGTGTGCTTTCCCACTAAATACTTTGGACAATATAGATGATTTTAAAATTTTTTTTAGACTAAAAGATATGTAAGCTCTGAATCATGCAAAATATGACCATCTGAGCTACATTAGTCTAATGTAACTGGGCAATTGGTGAAGTTGTCAGTCTGTTAAAAGTGGTAGTGATAGTCCATTCTCACAGTGCCAGCCTGATGTGTGGGACAAGTTATAAAAAAGCAAACCACTGAAG
The DNA here is from genome assembly GCA_013400215.1 of Cisticola juncidis. Lineage (NCBI taxonomy): Eukaryota > Metazoa > Chordata > Aves > Passeriformes > Cisticolidae > Cisticola > Cisticola juncidis. The sequence goes on from VXBR01011469.1 coordinate 1,870,638, forward strand.
CATCACCATATGCTTGCTGTGTTTTCCATTTTGGTATTCCCAGCCAACCACTCTCTTGACATTGGCAGTTGACATTTAGCACTGCACCAACACAGTTAGAAGCAGTAAATTTGTGTCTTGTTTAGTCAGCTGCTATAAACTCAGTGCTATTCATCATATATAGGTGGGTCTCCATCACTAGAAAACGTTGACAGTTTCTTTCCATGATTCTGCACGTGATCTTCATTCATCTTCTCCAAAGCTTCAATCTAGAGAGCCAAAAATAAAATTGTGCTGAAATCATTAAACCATGGCAGCAGCAGAACACTTCTGAACGGCACTAAAAAATAGCTTTTGAGGCCAGAGCAGGTATGTAAAATATTGCTGTTGCAAAGATTCAGTCACATGTAAGAGCTCAAATACAGCCAGGTCCACCTTGAAACATCTGTTCTCAACAAGTTACTGAAATGAGCAGCGCTCCTTTACAGTTTGAAGCTACATAACTAAAATGCACCAATTGCGGGGAGGACTGGAAGATTTCTTAAGACTTCAACTGTATTCCTCAAAGTACAGAAGTGTGCATTTATCCAATGACACAGAGATCGTGGAACTGTGCCATTGTGTTCCCTTTATCTCTTTCTTACATTGACCACCTGCCCCAGCAGGGCAGGTCACCAAATGTCCAGCTCCCACATACTCCATGCTGGACTAGCACAGACCTGCAATATCATTAGGAATCAGAGAGAGCAGAATTGCCATATTGCCCTTACTTCAATTAGAAAATATGAAACATTTGACAACTTTTTTTTAAATTTAGTATCAGGATGCAGGCCTCGAGGAGTTACAGCCAAAAGTTGAAAATTAAAACCCAGCAGTGACCAAAGATTCTTAAGTCCATATTTACATTAGCATGATTTTAAGCTTCAAAATTAAAAATGCTAGCCTAAACTCTAAATTCAAATAAATTAATATCTAAACCATAAAAAATAAGTGGTAGAATAATTATTTTTAACCCAACTTTCCTTTTGCTGTACAATCTTTAATGTAGGTAAGGCAAGACAACAGCTTTTAAACTGAAACAGATCACTAAATATGCTTTAATGCTGGAATAAAGCAACTATATTTAACATGAAGTCTTTTCTGCTTGGGAGCTTGGGGATCAGCAAAGGGTCTGTCAATATGAGTTTCTGTAAATGTTTGTATTAGGTTGAAATACTCAAGGTTTTAAAAAGAGTTGCAGAATGACTGCTGAAATTTTGCTGACACCAATCACACAAACAAAATGTGGAAAGTTACGGTATAATAATAGCTACCACAGCTAACAAAATTAAAATTGTTAGACAGAGAAAACCATACCTCTGCTTGGAAGTCTACTTCATTGTCAGCTGTAATATTTAAACCTGAGACAGCGTTGAAGAGTTCACGCTCATTAAGTGCTTCTGCCACGCCTCCTTTCTGGAAGAACTAGTCAATACAAAGAGCACACGTTAAACACTTTACTACAGAAAACAAAATATTTCTCTGACTTTTCCCAGTTACTACATTTGCCCAAAATTACATTTTTTGTTTTTGATGACCCACAGATAAACGCAACCGAAAGAAGTTTTAAGTTCTAGTGCGGTAATTTTACTTTTCTGCATTTTTTTCACTTTCAGAGAAGGCACTATCAGCACAGAAAATGTGCAAGAGTAACCTGCTATGTATCTAGAATATGTTGTATTTTAGAAAACATACAGCATAACAGAAGATTGTCAGATCAAAGAGATCCTACCTGTGAAACATTCCTACAGTCTCTGAACAAAAACTCAAGTCCATGGGGATGGGTTGGCTCCACAGACTGACTGACATCAATGAGCCAGACCTGTAGTTACAGAGAAATAGCAATTCACTTTGTGTTAGTATTTCACAGTAGATGAAACCTTCTGCCCCCAAATTAAGAACAAACTCACCTTCCCATCATGCCAAAGCATGTTGTATTCACTCAGATCTGCGTGGACCAGGTTGCACTCCCTATACAACTGTTGCATCATCTGCAAGAAACCAAATTAAAGAAGGAAGTATGCTATACTTCAAATAAATATTCCTAGTATGACTACATTAAAAAAAAAAGCCAAAACAACCCCACCTTTCCCTAATCACCCACATATTTTACATAATTTTTACCAGTCTTCAGTATGCTTCCATTCAGGGAATTGCAGTTTTGGCAAACTGCCAGCAAACTAAGCTTTTATCACTGAGCTTAGCTTTGGCAAACTCAGAAGAACTGCTCTGGTAAACTCAAGTCAGGTCTGCCAAGCAATCCAAGTGCAGGAGACAGATAAGCGTGTTCTCCAAATACACGTAATTTTCACTCCTATCACACAGGAAGTCTCAGGGTTGTAGAGACTGAATCCTAACCAGCACACACATTCACTTTAAACACAGCTGTGTTGCTCACTGGTCTCATTCATTTGAGACCTAGACCATTCCTGTTACCAAGCTGTGGTGCTTGTTGCCTGGTTGGGTTTTTTAACAATGTAATAGTGAGTGGACAGTTAGCAGGTGTGTGTTTCAATCAAGACATAATAGGAAATTAAAGCATCCACCATGCACTATTCTAATTAATTCCCCAGTTTCTAGGTTTGCTGAAAAGGGGAGAGCCATCTACTGGAGAGTGCTTAAGCAATTAAGTGTTTGGTAAGCCCAGAAAGACTTCAGAGAATTTTCTAAACCACATACTGCTTCTATAAAAGGAGGACTACTTGCTCATAATTCATTTGCTGTGGAACTGTTTGTCATCAAATTCCAGTATGTTTAACACTCAGATTAAGATTCAACTTAGATTTTTTCACTGAGTAATTTCTTATTGATTCTAAGTCACACATTAAACAGCAGCAAAATAAGACTTTGGACTTCGTATCTTCAAAATTATGTAAACATCCTGAAAAGTAAACAAGTGCTCATTTGTCCTTACAGTTATTCCCTTAAAAGAAAATGCAACCCAGAACTGGAGAAGAAATCAGCATCATCTTACATTAAGAATCTGATAGTAGGCCTTTTTCATATCTTCACTACTAAGTGTTACATCCTTTAGTTTAGGAGCTGGGACTTGATCCTGGCCAATGAAAGACATAACCAAGACGTGTTTCTTCAGGATAACCACTTGAGGACAAGGAATTCCTGCATTTTGCATCCTGTGGATCAGAAAATAGATAGTGATTAAGAAAAACAGAACAAGAGCTTCAAAGTCCCCAAAGTTCTAATTCCTGCTGTCTCATTTGCAATCTGAGAGCTGTGTGAGAAACTTGATCCAGAGTAAACAAAGTGTTTGAGAGAATTGAAAACTGAATAACTATATATATTTCACAGTATTTTATACAGGAAAATTCAGATTCTGAAGTTATAAATGAATCTAAAAATGCTCACTGAATACTAATCACTTTTACAGCTAGAACCTGTTAACTTCATGAGCCCATAAATTCTGCTGCAAAAATCACTGAAGTTGCACAGTTCACTAAACTGCAGAAAACCAGAGGCTTATTCAATCTGTGCCAGGTTGTACATTATTCTGGCCTAAAAGTCAAATACCCAGACATAGAGGTATCTTCCTTAAACAGGGAATAGGAAACTGACAGGCATTTGGCAACTACACTTCCTTTTTCTTTCTTTACCTTGTTAAGTTATGCATTTCTTTCTCAGCCCACATACGAATAATTTTTCGTGGATTCAATTTACTGAAGCGGTCTTTAAATCTGTAGTCATCCTTAATGTATTTGTCACGGTTCTTGAATTCATTGAGAGTTGTTTTAAACACTTTGATGGCACATTCTGCAGGAATAACTTTATCTTCAGTTGCACTGCTCATGGAAAAAGACAAATATATAACAAAGTTAACGATTTACATATTTACAAACAAATGCATGGGTTGCATACATTGCAACATACAGCAATTTTTAATATAAGAGAGGATCTAATTTTCTATCACATTTGGAAACCAACTTAAGTTTATAACAATTCTATGATTAAACTTACATATGAATGTTTGGGTTTTGGCATTTTGATTATAAGTTGCTTATCAAATAGGTTACCTCTCCCAATTTGTTAGAGCACACCTTTTCTCCCCAGCTCCAACTTTCTCTCTTGATATCTCTAAATACATTGTCTCTATTTGAGTTTTGTTAGTTCTTTCTCAAACATCACTGGTTTAAAGTCAGTTAAACACAGTGCAGTCACCATAATGCACTCTAATCCTTCCAGTATGGCAGGAAGGATTCAAGAAGTGAGCAGCATCCCAACACTTCTCTCAAGATAACCTGAAAATAACAAACAGCACCTCCCTGAGCTGCAAATATAGAGCTGACAATAGAGCAGTCTCTATGGAAAGACAACCTTCAGGTAGCTCAGGATCCTCACAGCAGCTCTGTGGTCTGGGGCAGCCTAGTGGGAAGAGTTTCTTAAAAATCTCAAGATTTCTTTTTTGTAAAAGTACATATTTTTCCACAGTAAGGCATGATGGGTTTGTTCCCATTCATTAATAGCCTCCAGGGAGAAAAGTGGGGATTTTTTTATTTTATGGTATAATTTGGTTTTCAGATTTTTATCATTATCTGCATATACACAAATACAGCCTTTAAGTCTCAGCAATAAAAAAGGTGCAGATAGTTTAAATCTTTTTGTGTTTTCTGCTTTTTAAATCATCTCTTGTACTTAAAGGTATCATCAGCAACAAAAAATATACTCACTTTCCTCCATAGGCATGAAAAACAACAGATTCTTTTCCTGTGCTGATGCAGCCTGTGATGGTCTCCAGCATCCCAGAATTGACCATCTTGTACAGAAGTAAACGTGTTTTAGGATCCACTGCTTTCTCCTACAGGAGATGAATAAAATGAGTAGGTAAGACATGAATACTCAATTCAATAAAGCAATTCTTTGCTTTACCATGAGTTTAGAATATTTATATATCAGAACTAGAATAACTGGAAAGAATAATGTATTAATAAAATTTCTCTCAACTGACAGAGGGGAGAAAAAAAGCCAAACCAAAATAAACATCAGAACCAAAGCAAATCTGCTCCAGGACTGATTTACTGATTTAATACTCTTAGTTTCTCATCAGCTGTACAGCACATAGAGTATTTTACTAATTGCTTATATAGACTGTGGCTCAACAGCACTTTCTACAGTGTTTTCAAGAAGCCTTTACAAATCATGAATCACAATATCCCAAGTATTCTACTTCTTTGATATAAGTAACAATAAAGCAACAAAACTCCACACAAATTTGAAGAAGTCCACATCGGGAGTTACCAGAGACCCTACTCCAAACTCACCCATACAGTCTATCAAGCAAATTCCTAAATCATTAGGTCAGTAGGTCACCTCATCTTCCTGAAACTTGTTATGAAGACAGGTATTTGGAGCCATATGGTTCAACTGCAGAGGATTAGTCCTCTGGATTCTATAAATAACTTCTAGGCAGTTTATTCATCATAGCTGATTAAGAGACAAAGTTAGAAAGACAAAGAGAAAAAACCCAGTAGCTGCTTGCTGTTACTTCAACGTGGCTCTCACAGTAATGCAGCTAAAACAAAGAGCCTTTTTCTAGTAGGAGCTGGCTGATATCATTTCCTTCAGCAACATTAACATAATGTTGTTTAGCTGTTTTACTAGAAATGGAATGCTATAAGAAGTTACCCAGCAGTATTTTAGCTATTACACAAGATAAGGAGTAGACAGAGAGACTTTATTAAAAACATACAGCAGTGGAGTGCTCCTTCTTCTCGTGGAGCCTTGCACTTCGACGTTCCTCAGAGTATGCATGCTGTTTTAAGGCATTGAAGACTTGATTTGACAGCTTTAAGTCCATCCCAATTCCATCCCCAACTTGGAATTCAGGTGCAAACTACAAGCAGAAATAAAAGGAATTTAAGCATCGTTACTAGCAGATGTCAAAACTTGGCACACAGAAATTTTCCATTCTGATTTGGAAAAACACAGGATAGATTTGGATCTATGTGAAACCCACTTTATGCAATGTTGTCACTATGTTAAAAAATATCCTGCTTTAAACTCAGAACTCAAAGTCCTGCTCAAATTGATTTGAGATTATCTAACATCCTGCAAAAATAGCACTTGGAGCATTTCCTTATTTACAGAAGTTGCACTGGTTACCTTAAAGAAAATGAAATGTATGTACTACAGAGAAACAGACTAAAAAGTGTAAGTCAAACACTTGACTGAAATGAAGTTACTTGGCTTATCAGACAAAATTATTTAGAAGAAAGATTACACAACATCTGCGCTTTTCAAAAATACTTTTCGTGTTTTATTTGCTTGTGTGCCAAACTTGCTGATAGTTTTGTTTTGCCAAAACAGTTCTGTGCAAGTTCTTGAATTGCTCAATAACAAACTATTATTAAACAGAAAACCCACAAAACTCAAACAGCCAATGTGAATAACCAATAACGCAAAGACTGCATTGCTTTCATCCAACAGGGAAAAAATAAAAGTGAGCACCCTACCTAGCAGCACTGGTGGACAAGCATTAGTTCTTTGGCTGAATTGCAGCATTCCAGTTTTGCACACAAAATAAGTTTCCCTGAGTTTTCACTTACATTTTCCATGCGAGCAGTGTTCTTCCTTCCACATACCACTTCATCATGTTTCGTAGTAATGTCTTTTCCTTTTCCTATGAAACCCCTTCTTGGTGTAGTAGTAGGTTTATCTGCCAGCAAAGAGAAAAAGAAACTGAACTTTACATCTAAACAAACATAACCAATGCTCATACAAGTCCCCCAATATCCACAAAAGTAATATAATTTTATTTATAAAACAGAGTAAGTTACTTCAGTTGTACAATCTGAATACAGTCTTCTCTTATCCTAAGCATGACAGTTTCTTTGGCTGTATTACAACTTCTCTATCTTCTCTGGGGTGACAGACACATTTCTGGCATGCTACAGCAGGAGTATTCAGTATCACGTGCAGATGATATGTAACTGTATCATCCAAACATAGATGACAGATAAGCACATCCCACAATATTTCCCATGTACACTGGTTATTTTGCCAGATTCAGCCACTAAAGCCAATATACTGGCAGACAGAAGCCTAAAGTTACCCATCCAACCTCCTCTTGACACCTCCCATTGAGGTGACCTGATTTAGTTGGTATCTCCCCTTTCATTAAAACAAGACCTAATTTAACTCTGTCATATTCTCAGGTCTATTGGCTGAAGAAATTGTATTGTTTAAAGCTGTCACATACCTGCTCTGTACGGATCATGACGGGTGTCCTGCCAATCAACCTCATCCTCTGAACTGTCACTGTCATAGGGATGCACCTTCCGATAATTTTCAAAGGATATGGAGACTTGAGAAACAAAACAAATACGCATGTCTGTGATTATAATGGATTTGCTAGTTGCTCACAGCTCTGCCAATTTAAGCTAAGTGCCAAGAATAGCTCCAAAGCAAAAATATTCCTTCTGATGAAGGTACCTTTGCTATCTCCATTGATCTTCTTCTCTTCACGGCGAAGCTGTGCATCGTATTCCCTGTCAAACTCCATCTGCAGCATCTGAGCTAGCATTAGGTCACTAGAAGTGTCAATGTTTTCTCCTGTAATAAATGGTCCTTCAGCAGCACTACAGAAGATGAAAACAGGAATTTTTTAAGAATTAAACACAGCAATCTAAGCAGAAACACTGCTTTATACCACTTTTCCCCCCTATACAACAGACTTCAGCCAGAACTGCACAGAAAGGAATGGATCTCAGCTGTCTGCCTCCTCTCCAAGCCAACACTAAATATTAATAGTTCATGACTTCATTTCTCTTTGCCACTCATTTACGATGCAAATTTTACTTAAACTTTTGCTTGTTTACCATTCTGCAAGAAGCATTAAGCTATATTTTTACCATGTCCTTCAGGAAAAAAAAGAAGGCACACAGGTGTATGTATGAGTATACTTATTAATATGTTTAAAAGATCTCAAATACTGTTGCTTTGTTCTGCTTCACAGGAAAGATAATAAAAATTTGTACAATTTTAGAACTAGTAAGCTCCTGGCCCTTGTTTAGAGCTTTCAGGTGGTGGGAGGATACAGGTGATATACCTGATAGTTCTCAAAATAACATTATACACTGTTGACAACAATTCCTAAAGGGGTAGGGAAAAAAAATTCTGACATTTCTCTAAATATAGCTTACAGACTTTTTAACACCCCCAGAAAATGCAAAGAAAACATGAGTAAGGAAGGAAGAGCAACAGAGAACAGAATCTAAGGAAGACTTCTGGCTGGGGAAGCCATCTTTACTGAAGAAGATCTGAATAAGCAGAGTTTGGGGCAACAGGCAAATCATTTACAATATTGCTGTGCTCTGAGCACATTGTAAGAAAATGCACGAGAGAGAGAGAGAGAAGATGGCATCACAACTACGGAAATCACTAATCCAGGACTTAAACTTACGCAACCACTTCAGGAAAAGCAGCATTTTCTTCTTCCAGCTGCAATTCTTTTGCCAGCTGTTCACTCATTACATCAGCAAGGGAACATGATATTGATGTTGTGCTAGGGGCTCCCCACGGACACTGTAAGTAAACATTTTATTCAAGTCAGCAATACTTGTGCAGGGGCAACACAATAATCAGGTGGCTCCAAAATAAGCTCATGTAATCTTGTAAGGGCTTTTCTAGAGATACTTGCGGAACTACTCAAAGAGTAGTTTCATAAACTTAACAGGGAGAACTGGGGTTGAAAAATTGTTGACAGTCACTTACTAATGAAGGAAAAAAAGTCAGTTTGTCAGTGTCGATACCCTCCGGAGATAGGGGTAAAGCCTTCGCAGGAGGTTTCCATACAAGCAGACACACAACCTACGTAAAACTTCTCTTGGAATAACCCAACAGTAGCGGCTCACTCACAGCTTCCTCCCCCTGAAGGGAGGGGCTCTGAAAGGTCAGCCATGGTAAAACATGCCCTCAAAACCGCAGAGGGACACGCACGGCTCGCTCGGGGAGGCGGCGGCTGCAGAACGCCTAATCCAGGCAAGCTGGGACTCGCTGCCTACCGCCGACATAACCCAGCTCGCTTGGCTCCAGCTCCCTCGGAGCGAAGCACCTCAGTTATCAGCCTGTCACAACAGCTCTCAGCACCAAGGAGATAATTGCCGGTAGCCGCAAAAAACTACGCTCGGGTCACTCTGCCGGGTGCCTGTGACCCTGGTGGTGCTGGCACCACCTCGCAGCGCCCTCTCCACGGCCTCGGTCCCTCTCCTTCCCGCAGCTCCCCGGAGCGCGGACAGTGGCGGCCNGGGAGAAACTAAATAGCTGACGTTTGTTTTTACCTCGGGAAGTAACCAAGGGAACAGTGGGAGGGAAAAAAAACCCCAAAAAACCCCAACAAACCAACCAATAAGCCAGCGGCAAAACAAATGCATGAAATGGAGTCCAGAGAAGGGCAACGGAATCGGTGAAGGATCTGGAGCGCACATCCCATGAGGAGCGGCTTTTTCCATGAGGAGGGGTGTTTAGCCTGGAGAAAAGGAGGCTCAGGGATGACCTTATCGCTCTCTACAACCACCTGAAAGAAGGCTGTAGCCAGCTGGGACTCGGCCTCTTCTCCAGGCAGCAAGTGACAGGACCAGAGGACACAGCCTTAAGCTTTGCCAGGGGAGGTTTAGATTGGACACTGGGAAGACTTTCTCCCTAGATAGGGTGATTAGACCCTGGAACAGACTGCCCAGGGAGGTGATGGAGTCACCCTTACTGGAGGTGTTTAAGTAAAGACTGGATGTGGCAGTCAGTGCCATAGTCTAGTTGGCTTGGTGTTTGGTCATGGACTTGACTCAGTCTCAGAGGTTTTTTCAAACCTAATTGATTCTGTGAAACAAAATAGTTGGCATTTGTTTTTATTTTGGGAAGTAACTGAGGGTACAGGTAAAAAAATACAATAAATCAAACAAACCATAAGCAAACAAATTAATTTGATCCCAGTCCTGTAAGTCACTGTAGATACAAATCTAAGTACTGTGTATGTGACCTGCTGCCTTTTACATCTCATCGTATGTAAGATGTATCTGGAAAATAGTGTTGTGACTAAAATGCTCTATTTCCAGGACTGCAGCAAGGGGATAGTGTTTTGCTACAACCTTTTTGGTCTACTTGGGTAAGTTTCCTTAAAGGAAGGAAGCAATGCCTAGAAATCTCCTCTGGCCTGGCTCATCAGCAGCTGTTGAAGGCATCTGTCTGCAGTCAGACAAATGCGCCATCAGAGTCACTGTTGATAATGTGAAAACCAGCCTAGGAAAGCTGGCTGGCTGCAAGGGCAGAAGTGGTAAAAGGGATTCTGTAGGCTCTGTGGCATCCCTCAGCCTGCTCGGAGTAAGTTCCCTGGTTTACACCTAGCAAAGCCTGTACTGCCAGGCAGGCCCAGTAAAGGCCATTCATATCAATTCTCAAGCCATGCAAGAATCAGCTTTGTCGGACAAAGTTCCTCTTATTTGTCCTTAGCAACCTGCAATGACGAAACACATTACAATCTCCTAAGACACACTGTTCCAGAGTTCATTACCCCACAAAGTTCCCAGCTAAAAGACAAACCATTTGGAAGAGGGTAGGGACCCAGCTTCTAAAATACAACCCGCAGACATGACACAGGCTTTTGGCACGAAGGCATTATAGGGTCATAGAATCATTTGGGTTGTAAAAGAGCTTTAAGATGATCAGGTTCAATGGTTACCACAGCACTGCCAAATGCTGGCAAGAGTGGCTTTGTCTGGTGACACAGTACCAGTTTGTTTCTTACCCTCTGCACTTAGCCTTGGTGAAAAGATGTTATTTCTTTCCCTTTGCAGTTGCCTTTTAGGGTATGAAGATTACTGCCATGGTCCCTTCTATCTTCTTTATCTAAAATTAACCATTTTATATATGAGCAGAATATCAAAGCAATGTCCTGCTGCCCTAGGAAAAATCATTATTCATGCACAGCTGTACAAGTACTGATTAAGAAAATGAGTTTACATAGGTTTTAATTCAGAAAGACATGATCAGTAACTAAATATTCCTACGTCTTGTTATTAAGTTTTTAATTTTCAAAAATAAGTCTTCTATTTTAGTCTCTTGAATATTTCCTGATTAGGCCCTGGTCCCATGACCTCTTATAGGTATGGATCAAGCTTTGAACTGAATTGTGTTAAGAAGAAATGTTCTGTAAAATGATGTGTAAACAAAATAATTTGCAAGACATTCATACCTCCCAATAAAAAGTTAAAAATCTAGATGTAGCAGAAACTTCCTTTCATATTATCAAAATAATTGCAAAACTCCATAGTGACTACTTTGTATGTAGTTCAAGCCAGTCCTGATAAACATTGGCAGAAATTTACATCTTCAGTCTTAATCCTTCTATATAAGTAGGCCTACAAGAATTCAAATCTGCCTCTGTATTTGGCTGTAAGAAAATATATCATCTTTGCCCAAGTCTCCCATGGTACTGAGAAATGCTGCAAAAAGCTCAGAGCTATCACTGTAATATTTTGCATGTAAATGATACCTCACTGTAATAAAAAGTCAAAAGTACTGCATGCTTACGTTAGTCTTTGTAGATATCCATAAACTTTACTTAACTCTTTTTTAAAGCTTTACAGGCTGAATTTGTGGCACAACGCAAAGTGTGCTGTTGTTTGCCAAATACACATTTGACATTTGTACATAAACAGGTCCTCTGCAAAGTGGAAATGCTGTATCACCCTGCCCTCTCTAACACGTCCATTATAGTGGTTCATCAGTGATCTCTGTGAGTCTGGATGGACCAAATATTTCAGCTCTGGAAATCAATGTTTGTGTTGGTCCACTGCTTTACAAACCAGATTGGATCATGTCTGATGCACAAAAATACTTGAATTTATCTTGGTGCAGGTCAGCTGTTCAGCTGTTGCACTCTGTTGACTTTGTCTTTTGAGGCAAAACATACCAGGTTAGGCTCATTTTATGGTCCAGATTTGACCACTAAGTGCCTCCCTCCCTTAAACTTAAGCCGTGCTCATAAATAAGGTTCCTTATTTTGGTTACTTTGCTCTGCCCTCTAAAAAGAGGGTGTACGTGTACAGAGAAGGCACTGTACTTTGTGTTGCCTGAGCAAAGTCAAGGTAAGAACTGCAAAGATAGGGCCTTGCTAGTACCAGGACTGGGAAAAACAAGGCTTACCTAGGCCATAATTAGAGATCACCCAGTAACCATGACCTGACAGGGCGTGTCTTTCACTGCTTCTCACCTGCCTGGGATATTTATAGTTCACACGTCACCACTGAATCATAGAACAGTTGGAAGGGGCCTTTAAAGTTAGCCATCTAGTCCAGCCCCCTGCAATAAGCAGGGATTTCTTGTCATGGGTGAGAGTGGGAGCTTCAGTTAAAGTTTATTAGAGAAGCCCTCTCATTGAGCCATGAGGTGCAGAAAGAACCCCTTTGCTTTCTAAATTCCTTCTCAGAGAGGAGCCAAGGTACAGCTGGATCCAATCTTAGCCTCTGACTGTCAGTGGTTTAAGAAGTTATAGAGGTGTGATTGAACCTTTGTACAACTTTGTCCTGTAGGATAAATGATGGCGAACCAGATAAAAATGAATGATTCATTATGATAAATTATTAGACAAAGAGATCGTAATCAGAATTATTTACTACACACTATAAACTACTAGGATAGGGTGGTACAATGCATTCTATCAAAGTAACTATATTAAGGCAATTCTATTAAAGTTAATAAAAAAATAGTTATTAAAGCAGAGATTGATGTTACTCTCCCATACCAAGGATCACAGGCAAAATCTCTTTCACTCAGCCTTAAGGACTAACTTTGAGGGGTGTTCCCACCCAAAGAAGGAATCTTCATACACACTCCAAGAAAGCATATGTTAGAAGAACATAACCATATGAAAATGGACTGGACTTTTACAGTGTAAAGTGGCTGACTGCCAGTCATGTTTCTCCAGGTCAGCTTAGCAGCTTGTCTGCCAAATCTTTACCTCACTGTCAGGATGTAAATTTCGGGTTGATGTGTCAGACTGTTGTTACCATAATTCAACACCAAAACCAGCTTGATGCCCTCTCTCAGTCCACCACTGGACTGATAGCCTTGTACATACGGCATCATCCAAGGTGCTTGACCACATTCCAGGGCAGAGCATCCTGCTAAACATCTTCAAGTGGATCAGGTCGCTCTGATCCCTGTTCAGCCTGTCCTTGAACACTTTCAGGGATGGTGTATCCACCACTTGTTCCAGCATCTCACCACCCACACCATAAAAAATATCTTCCTTACATCTGGTCTAAATCTATCCTCTTTCAGTTTAAAGCTATTCCCCCTACCACTACGTGCCCATGTAAAAAGTCCCTTTGCAGCTTTCTTGCAGATCCCCTTGAGGTACTAAAAGGCTGGTAAGGTCTGAGGTGATGTCTCTCCAGACCGTTCTCTTTTCCGGGCTGAACATCCCTAACTCTTTCAGTCCGTCTTCACAGGAGAGCTTCTCCAGCCCTCTGATC
>VXBR01011471.1:18645-40676 GCA_013400215.1 Cisticola juncidis
CCCCCCTGCCATGGCAGGGACCCCAAATCCCCCCAGTGCCCCCTGCCATGGCAGAGACCCCAAATCCCCCCAGTGCCCCCCCTGCCATGGCAGGGATCCCAAATCCCCCCAGTGCCACCCCTGCCATGGCAGGGACACCAAATCCCCCCAGTGCCACCCCTGCCATGGCAGGGACACCTCCCACTGTCCCAGGCTGCTCCAGCCCCAGTGTCCAGCCTGGCCTGGAACCTCAGGCACCTTCACCACCCTCACCTCAAAGTTTATCCTGTGATTAAAATTCTCCTTTTTTCCAAGTGCTGTCCAGAATTCCACACAAATGCTTTGCCAGTACCACCCTGGCTGTGCTGATCCCAGTTTCCACCACAGCACCCTTGGGGTTGTGCCTGGTGCTGCTGCCCCTGTCCTGAGGCTTCCAGGGATCTGCCCCAAATGGGATAAATGGAACAACACAGTGGAGGCAGCCTGGGCTGCAAAAGACACAGGAGAGCACTAAGGAGAATTTTAAAATTAAGATTATTTTGATTTATGGCAGCATCCAAAGCCACAGCAGAGTGTGATGGGAGCCTGATGCAGATGGGGCTGCTCCAGTCCTGATCCCAGCACATCCCAGGATAACATAAATCGTGAGAAATAGGAGAAATAGAAGAAAAAAGAGAAATAGGAGAAAGAAGAGAAATAAGAGAAATGAAATAAGAGAAATAGGAGAAATAAGAGAAATAGGAGAAATAAGATAAATAAGGGAAATAAGAGATGTGTTTCAAGGCATTTACTTAGGGGTCAGTTTAAACTACAATTAATTACAGTTTTTAAAAATAAATCTTCAAACTTTCCATGCTAGTTCTGAATGAGCACGTTGAAAACTTTTAACTATAAATTATATTTAAAACGCATTCAGCTTTTAAAATATAGAATTTATTTTGTTCCATCGCTCAACTTCTCCTGGAAACTGAGCCCAAAGTTTAACATGGGATTAAGAAAGAAAATACCCAGGGAGAGGATTCACTGCTCCTGTCTCTGGAATTTCATGGGTCAGACACAGCAAATTCCAGCTCCTTCTCCCCAAACACCCCCTCCATCCCACCAGGCTCAAGAGATGCCTTAACCTGCTCTTGAGGAAATCTTCAGTTTAACTGTTTTAATTTAAATTTCTCTGTTTCTAAGTAAAATTTCATGTGGGGAGGAAAAATAAAAGAAAAACAATACAAGTTTCTCAAAGGGAGAAAAAAAGTGAGGAAGGGATCTGATCCACCAGCTCCAAATTCCTCCAGCATCTTCCCCACCAGTGATGTGGGTTAAAATACAAATATTTATAGAAGAAAGGCTGGGGGGTTTATTTTGAGGTGCTCAAATTATGGGATAAAGCAAAGGAATGATCCAGCTGGAGAATCCCAAAAAAAACTGCTCCAGGACCGTGCAAGAGTCTCGAGGAAAAAAGGAAATTCTCTTTTTAAATGGATTATTAATACACATTGAATGAAAGCTCAAGGCATTGCCAGTGCTGGAGGAAGGGTCAATAAAATCGCATTTTTAGGATATCTGCTGCCAGGATTTTTTCCAGGATCAGGAGGATGCTGTGCCTGGAACCCCAGCAAGGGCAGCAATGGCCTTGGGCTCCGGAGCTGCTTTTGCAGCTGCTTTTTTAAACCCTCAGACAGAGTTACAAGATAAGAGAGGTGGAACCGAACTTAACGAGCAGCTAATTTTATCCTTTGTTTTCCCGATAAACATCAGCTCCCAAAGCCAGAGCTGAAAAGTGCAGCCACACTGGGGAAGGAAATAACACGGTGTATTTATAGTGAATAATCCTATTTTATAGGATTTATTTTATAGGATTTATTTTAGTCATTTTGCACAAAACTGTGGCTGAAAAGTTTGGCTTCATTTCCCCACTGTACGTGAAGCTGAATTTATTTAAATGTATTTATTAAGAATAAATTTATTAAGAATTTATTTAAATAAATAAATTTCCATAAAGACATTTTGCTGAACAAACACTTAATTTAGTTTATTTTGCCCCCAAAACTCATTTGGAACAAGAGCAGCCACCCCTGATGGGAAGCAGGGCTGGGCACACACAGGCCCTGCAGAAATCCTGTGCCTGAAACATCAATTTTAGAGCCACCAAAGTGCTGGAAATGAGGGAAATTCTGCACAATATCTGCTCTGTGGAGCCTGGGATGTGATCAAACTGAACTGGGACTGAGCTGGGCAGAATTTGGGGACAATGTCCCATCCCTGGCAGTACCCAAGGTTGGACACTGGGAGCAGCCTGGGACAGTGGGAGGGGTCCCTGCCATGGCAGGGGTGGCACTGGGGGGGATTTGGGGTCCCTGCCATGGCAGGGGTGGCACTGGGGGGATTTAGGGTCCCTCCCACCCAAACCATTTGGAATTCTCTAGAAATGTTGAATCTCCATCCCCTCTGCCCACCAGCAGCTCCATGGAAAGGAATTTGGTGTGCCAGGACTTTGGGAACGCTGCAGGCTGGAGCACAGGCACAGCCAAGCACATTCCAATGCCCCAACACTGTAATTCTCATTTTTATGACATTATCTTTATATTTATCCTTCCTTTTAGGCACTGTGCTGTAGCAGGAGCACTGCCCTGCAGGCTGCTCTTAGGGTTGTTGTTTTTTGAGAATTTTTGGGGGTTGCTGTTTTTTGAGGTAATAATGTTTTACGTTTTCTCTTTTGCTTTAAGTGTTTTACACTGAAGGCAGAGACGACAAGTTGAGTCTGCTAGTCTGTGTTTCTAAGGTTGTTTATTTTTCATTATCTTAGTTTTTTCTTTGCTCTGCCAGGTCTCGCTGGCAGGGGCATTATCTCAGTTCTTTCTCTGCTCTGTGAGGCATCCTCAGCAGAGCAGGACACGCGGCAGAACTGGGAGGATCAGAGATCTCCTACCTTAAGTACAGTATCTCTGACTTAACTACTGTCTAATATGCACTTTTTATTTACAAAATTCTGCTAATACTTACTACCTATGCTAACATGGCATTTCTACTCTAAACCAATCTCTAAAATCCAACTCAGCCAAAGATGGGGGACGAGAGCAAGAACAAGGAGCACAGGGGCCACTCCCCAATTCCTCCAGCTTGTCCCTTCAGCCCCAGATACTAAAAATACTAATTTTTATATTTATATTCTATAACAGACCAACTACTATTTATTTTTAAATTCTTAGGGTTTGTGATTCTTCACACACTGTGGGCATTCACTGCCATGGCAGGGATCAGAGGCAGTGTCCTCCTGGGCTCTGTGTGAGGCTCTGACCCCCCTGTACAGACCCCAGACCCCCTGTCCTGTCCCCAAACCCTCCAGGGTGGCCACAGGGACGTCGTGGACTCCAACAGGCTGCCCCTCACCTCTGCCACTGTTCCATTCACCTACAACTCCCACACCTCCATTTTCAACCTGAAATTGAACTTGGGGCACCCAACCCACGGTTTGCTGTCCCTTCTGAGGATGTCACACCCCAGCCAGCTGCTGCAGTGGGGACAGCCCTGTCACATCCCCTCCCTCCTGTGTCCCAGCCCGGAGCTGCAGCTGGAGGCAGGGCAGGGATCTGTGTCCAGCAGGGAAGCCCCCGCTGGAGGAGGCAGAGGGAGCAGCCTGATGTGCTCCTGCCATGTGGTAATTTTCCAGATAAATGGACAGTTGCCTCAGCAGCTTCCCTGTTGAAGGTCAATGATCCATATAATACGGGCAATTATGGAAGAGTTTCCATCGCAGACTCGGTGACAAATTCTCAGTGCAGGACAACAGAGGAAATCTGGAACAGCAGCTCCAGGGTGAGGGCTGAGCCCTGGGATCCCTGAGCTCCTGCCTGGGGTTTGCAGGAGGGATCAGCTCACCCTCCCCAGCTCACCCTCCCCAGCTCACCCTCCCCAGCTCACTGGAAATTCTCTCCCTGTCTCCTCTTATCTGGGCATTTCCTGATCCCAGTTTAATCCTCAGCCTGAGTGTCCTGGTTTAGGACAAATTAAGGGAAAATCTCCAAAGGAGCCCCTTATAGGAAACAAAACCTCCACAACTCCCCCAGCACCGGGTTCGGGAGGAATTTCCTCAGAGGAGAAGTGGAAAAAACTTGTTTATTAAGAAATGACAAAACCCCAACACAAGAAAAACTTCCCAACACAAGAAAAACAGCCCGAGATGACACCAAATGTTTTCAGCAGTCCCAGAGAGGGTGAGCAGTCTCTGCTGAGGGGGCCAAAGCTTCTCTCAGGTGCAGCCTCAGGGGAGCTCCTTGGCCCCAAGCAGGTCTGATGTCTTCAGGGAGGGGAGGAAGGAAAGAAGGGGAAAAACAAAACCAGGAAAAAATGGCAGAAAACAAGCAAAAAGCAAAAAGCAAAAAAAGCAAGATATTGGGGTTCCCCCAATACCTCCGAAGGTCCAGCCAGCGGAGAAATGGCTCAATAAAATAGCGAGATGGCCTCTCAGGATATTATTTGTAAACTAAAGGTTTCAATAGCAGCAAAAATAACAAATGTTACAAAAGAAAAAGAGATAAGCCGAGCACAGCGTACCAAGCACAGTCACACTGGCTAAGGCATTCCCAAAAATGTAATTCCTCATGCAATTCTTGTGCAGGCTCTTNGAGAGCAAGAACAAGGAGCACAGGGGCCACTCCCCAATTCCTCCAGCTTGTCCCTTCACCCCCATATAATGAAAATCCTAATTTCTATATTTATATTCTATAACAAACCAGCTACTATTTATTTTTAAATTCTTAGGGTTTGTGGTTCTTCACACACTGTGGGCATTCACTGCCATGGCAGGGATCAGAGGCAGTGTCCTCCTGGGCTCTGTGTGAGGCTCTGACCCCCCTGTACAGACCCCAGACCCCCTGTCCTGTCCCCAAACCCTCCAGGGTGGCCACAGGGATGTCCTGGGCTCTGACAAGCTGCATTTCCAAAGCCCTATCACTGTGTCTGTGCTGGTTCTGAGCCAACTGCAACCAGCAGCCTATAGAAAATTCTAGTTTAACTTCCTGATATAGAAACACCTGCTCGGGTACAGAAATGCACGGCTACAGCAAGAGAGCAAAGCCAGCAGAGCCAGCCTAAGCCAGAGCAAGCAGCCAGGGATGGGGGGCAGCTGTAGACAAACAAACTGGGAAAAACAAACTGGGAACACTGGAACAGGAACCCACGATTGGGACACAGGGCATGGAAATGTCCTGGCACCCCAGGACACTGAGCCACCCCCTCCTGGCTGTCTCACACCCCCTTCCTCCTGCCTTCCTGGCAGAGCTCAGCTCTTGGTGTTTTGTAAGGATTCTCCAGGGCTGAAGGAAAGGGAAAAGAGGTGAAATGAGGGGAAAGTGCTCAGCAATTGGAAAATTCGGGCTCCTAGCAGAGGTACAAACAAAACCACTTCTGATTGTGTTCCAAAACAGGGCAGGAGATTTGAAATGCAATCAGAGGAGGCGTTTTTGGGGAGTGCTGCTGCTGAGGCTCTGACAACTGCACCCAGAGCAGGCTGGAGCCACAGCTCGTGGTTTAATCATGGGATGAACAATCCCAGCAAAACGGGACTGAAATAAATAATTGGTTTGTGTAATGAGCTGTGCATGAGGGCTCTGGTGACAGGACCTGAGGGAACAGCAGGAAGAGGTGCCAGGGGAGGTTTGGGTTGGATTTAGGGAAAGGTTTTTCCCACAGAGAGCACTGCCCAGGCTCCCCAGGGATGGGCACAGCCCCAGAGCCCCAGGAGAGCTTGGGCAGTGCCCCAGGGATGCCCAGGGTGGGATGGTGGGGGGTCTGTGCTTGAGCTCCATCCCTGTGGATCCCTTCCAGCTGAGGATAATCCGTGATTCCATGAAATCACAACAGTTGTGATTTTCCATGAAATCACAACTTGCACCGTGGCATGGGCTGTTCCAGCACCCAAAAACCACAAACCCTCCCTGCCCAGAATCAACCCAAACC
This sequence comes from Cisticola juncidis, assembly GCA_013400215.1. Lineage (NCBI taxonomy): Eukaryota > Metazoa > Chordata > Aves > Passeriformes > Cisticolidae > Cisticola > Cisticola juncidis. The sequence continues at coordinate 24,577 of VXBR01011471.1, forward strand.
TCAGGAAGGCTCCAGGGCTGCACCAGCAGCCCCAGCTCACACCCTGAGAGAGCCCAGAGCCTCCTGCAGCTCCAGCCAGAACCACCCCACACCCCCAAATCCAAACACACAGGTGCCCTCACAGGCAGGATAAACACCAAGGCCCTGAAGATTTCTGTGATTTCTGAGGGGAATACATTAAACCCGTGGTAGTGCTTCCCTTGTGGATTGTACTTCTGTTTCAGTTTGAGTTTACTGCAGCTTTTACCCATCATGTGAGAGACAGAACTGCCATTCCATTCCACCAAAATGAACGGGAAACATCTGTAAAGAGCAGCCCTAATGGTGGAGGAATCCACCAGGGAGGGCCTTTGGAGTTGTTCAAGAACCTATTTCAAAATTTAAGCAGATTTTGCTAAAAAGGAAAGAGAGAAAAAAGACAGGGTTGAAATGCAGGATTTTAACCTTCATGTAGGAAATGAAAGGATGTTTGCAGGGATCCCAGCAGCACAGCCAGCCCTCCCTCCCCAGCAGCAGGAGCGCTCTGAGGGAGCCAGGACTGAGACTGCCTTGTGCAAATAAGTGATTTTATATGAGAATAATTAACAAATAATATCCTTTGGTTATTTGTGAGGTCAGCAGCTGATTTGTGAAATTGCATTGATGACCCAGCCCTGGAAGAGCTCTTGGCTCTTGGATCACAGGCTGGGTTGGGTTGGAGGGGACCTGTCCCACCCCTGTCCCCACAGGGACACCTCCCTGCCAGACCGGGCTGGCCAGACCTGGCTGGATTAGCTCCAGCTCCAGCTCCTCCAGGATTTCAGCAGGGATGGGACAGTCCAAGGGCTGAGCACCTCAACTCCACCTCAGGGGCTCCTCCTGCCCACCAGCCCCAGAATTAAACATGCAGCAAGGAGCTCTCCATACAACAAGTTATTAATTAGTGATTTTTATGGATATCAGGAGGAATTTCTTCATGGAAAGCGTGGTCAGGTATTGGAAGGGGCTGCACAGAGAGGTCTGGGGTCCCCATCCCTGGAGGTGTCCAAGGAGTTCCTGGATGTGGCACTTGGTGACAGGGTGGGGAGCAGGCACAGCTTGGACTGATGGTCTGGGAGGGCTTTTCCAGCCTCGGGGGTTCTGGGATCCCACACAGCCCTCCTGGAAGCTCCCCTGTGCTCCTGGGGCTGTGTGTGATGTACACTCAGTGTGTGGTGTCTGATCCAGCACCAGCAGGGAGCTGCATGCCTGGCACCCCTGCCATCAGAACCCTTGGAATTGCATTAATCCCTCAGTTTAACCTTTTTAAATCCCTGGCTGATCACCCAGTGCTGTGCAGGGCAGCCACAGCCAGCAGGTCCTGCAGGTTTGTGCTCCAAAGCATGAGGAAGCCTGTCCTGGAAAAAACCTTGGGAAGGACAAATTTTGTGTTTTTAACGTGATCTGAAGCTGTGAGGGGAGTGACCAACCTGCTTTTCCCTGTCCTGAGCAGCAGCTCCCTGCACAAACACCCTGTGCACAAAAACTCCTCCCCTGAAGCACCCCCAGCCCTCTCTGCCCTGGCACAGATTATGGAACTGTGCTCAGAAATTCCACAAAAGTTGCCCTGCTGTGATTAACTGTCCCCACGGCTTCCTGTGGAATCTTTCAAAGTTCCAGCTGGGTTTGGCTCACAGAAGTGTTGCAGTTATTGGATTTTCTGATCAGGTGGGCTCCTCTGTGGTTCAGAGAGCCCCCGCTGCTGGCGTGGCCTTTGTCACCCACCCCAGAGAGGAACAGCCAAGGTGGGGGCACTGGGATGGGGAGAGGATTCCCAGGCAGGAATGCAGATGGAGCAGCCCTTGTGCAGTGTGGACAGAGCAGCCCCCAGGTGGGAATGGGCTGAAGGCCAGGGCAGGGCTGGGGTGGGGTTTGCTGCCCTCAGCATCACCCAGAGTGAAAGCTCAGGGCAGGGCTGGGCTGGGGTTTGCTGCCCTCAGCATCACCCGGAGTGAAAGCTCAGCTCTGCCCCACCCATGGGTGCGAGGCCAGGGAGGAGCCTGGCTCTGAACCCTGCTCTGGTTTGGAACTTGTCATGTTTAACTGGAGATAAATGCTGGATAAGGGAGGCAAAAGCATCCCTGAGCTTGGAAAAGATCTCCAGGATTGAGTCCAAACTGTGCCCCATCCCAGCCCAGGGCACTCAGTGCCACCTCTAGGAATTCCTGGGACACTCCAGGGATGGGCACTGCAACCCTCCCTGGGCAGTTCCCATCCCTGAGCCCCCTTTCCATGGGGAAATTCCTGCTGTGCCCACCCTGAGCCTGCCCTGGCCCAGCCTGAGGGGAGGGAGGATGCAGCTCTGCCCACAATCTGCAGAACCCCTGAGGGCTGGGCTGGAAAGGGGCTCAAGATCGTCTCCTCCAAGCCCTGCCAAAGCAGCTTCACCACAAGCAGGGGCACAGGAGCAAACCCAGGTTCTGATCCTCTCCAGTTGGGAAGGAGACTCCCCAAGCTCAGTGCCAGGACTGCCCTTTCACCTCCACTGAACCCTCCCCAGTTGTTCCTTTTCTCTCTTGACCTGAGAGATGGAAACAAACCCCAAGCCCAACACTGGGTTTCCCTGCAGGATGCAGCCCAGTAAAAATTGGAGCATTAAGGATCACAAGGAAAGAGAACAAACCTTGCAGTTGTGCAGGTCCAAGGGAATCTGCCCATCGGACACCACCTGCAGCTCCAGCTGCTCCCAGCCTCAAAGACAAGACAAAAAAGGGAAAAAGGGGTTAAAAAACTTGTAAAAACTGAAAAACTTTGATGGTTAGAAAATTACTGTGTTCAGGGGATGTTTCTTCAGGACAGAGTGTACAACAAGCAAGAACAAGCTCAGGGAAGAATGATCCATGTGAGACTGGCACCTCAGAAATTCCCAGTGCAGCACCTTGTGTCTGCTACTGCTCAGGTTATTTATCCACAGCAACACAAGATTTTGGGGTAAAAAAACATTTTCCACTATTTCCACCCACTGAGCCATCCCTGTCCAAAGCACAGGCATTTACTGGTGTCTAAACTTCCAGAAGCACAACAGCTCCCGAGGATACTAATAAATAATCCAAGCCTCCTCATCTCCTGCTGCCTGTTTTCCCACTCCCCCCCTCCACTTTGCATTATGCAAACCAGCAAAATATTTTCATCCTTGCAGCATCCTCCTTGAAAGGCAGGCGCCTCAAACCCCACAAAGGAGCGTTGTCATAATGAGGTTAATGACAATAGGGTTTCCCATATCAAAGAGCCGCTCTGCCGAGCGGGGTGATCGACGCGGGGCTGGAATGAGGGGAGAGAATTTTTGGGTTACGCGTTTTAATGAGGCGGTGGCGATTTGAATTTCACAGGCTCTGATGGAGCTCCGCGCACGGGGAGAGGAGGGAAGCGCAACCCGGCAGGATTCACCGGGACACGGGCTGAGATTACCTGGGCAGGGAGAAAAGTGCCAGAGAGGGGAGAGCTCATCCCGGCAGGATTCACCGGGACACGGGCTGAGATTACCTGGGCAGGGAGAAAAGTGCCAGAGAGGGGAGAGCTCATCCCGGCAGGATTCACCGGGACACGGGCTGAGATTACCTGGGCAGGGAGAAAAGTGCCAGGGACCCGCCAGGGGAGGGGGACAGGGCAGGAACGCGGTACCTGCGCCTCCTGAGCTGCGGGATGAGCAGGAATAACCAGCGCGAGTTCCCCATCCCTTCCTCATCCTTTGCTCCTCGGAGTAGTGAAACCCACCGGGGAGGGTGGGCACAGAGCAGCTGGGGCTGGATCCCTGGCAGTGCCCAAGGCCAGGCTGGAATGTGGGATAGTGGCTCCCCACTGGAAAAGGAGAGATTTAAATGGATATTGGGAAGGAATTCTTCACTGTGAAGGACTGGACTGGAATTCCCAGTAGCAGGTGCATAGACAGTGGCTCCCCACTGGAAAATCAGAGGTTTAAATGGATATTGGGAAGGAATTCTTCCCTGTGAAGGGCTGGGCTGGAATTCCCAGAGCAACTGTGGGTGCTCCTGGGAATTCCAGGCCTGGCAGCCCCCCAGGCACTGCCCCTGTGCCCACCCTTTGCCCACAGCCCCAGCTCAGAGCTGGCAGGGCAGGGAGGGCACTGGTGACCCACGAAAGGGAGAGCAGGGCTGGGGGCACAGAGCTCCTTCAGCATGGAGGGTACAAGCAAGGACAAACTCAGAATGATCCATGTGGGGCTGGCACCTCAGAAATTCCCAGTGCAGCACCTTGTGTCTGCTACTGCTCAGGTTATTTATCCACAGCAACACAAGATTTTGGGGTAAAAAAACATTTTCCACTATTTCCACCCACTGAGCCATCCCTGTCCAAAGCACAGGCATTTCTGGAATGGCTCACCACGTCCAGAGGTGTCCCATAGTAGGACATCTGTGTCCCCACCCCTGCACCCTCACTGCCACCCCACAGCCACAGGGCTCTCACAGCAAACTGTGCAGGAAGGTTTGTCTGAAGGCACAAAAAAAAAGAAAAAAAAGAAAAAAAGAAAAAAACAAAAACAAACAAACAAAACCAAAAAAAAAAAAAAGAAAGAAAAAGGAAAAAAGAAAAAAGAAAAAAGAAAAAAAGAAAAAAGAAAAAAGAAAAAAAGAAAAAAGAAAAGAAAAAAGAAAAAAAGGGGAAAAAAAAGAAAAAAAAAAAAAGAAAAAAAAATACCTGCTGCAGCCAAAAGCGAAACATTTCAAACCAATATTGGCGATTCTGTGATGGGTTTATCTGGGTGATTCAAAGCCTCAAATTAATAACCAGCAGTGCCCTGAGCAGCCCAGATTTGCTGTGGAACAGCCCAGGTTGGGCAGGGCGGGGTGGTTGCAACCTGCAAAGTCCCACAGCTCCTGCCAGCAAGTGGCACACCCAGCAGTGTGCCCGGAGGGATGGGGAGACCCTGGGGTCCCTGCTCAGCACGGGCACAGCCCTGGCTGGTGCCAGCAGCCCTGGCAGGGTGCAGGATGTCCCTGGCAGGGTGCAGAGTGCCCCTGGCAGGGTGCAGGATGCCCTGGGGTGGTTCCTTTGGGGCTGGAGCAGGTTTTGGATGCTCCAGGTCGAGCAGAGCCCGAGCTGCAGCAGCGCCACCCCCTCTGCCGAGGCTGAGCATCCTCACCCGCACAGCCCGGGAAATCACAGCCCCTGCTTGTGAGATGATGTTTTTAAGCCTCTACAAACACGGGCTTGATCTTCCTAAGCAGTTCGGATCCTCTGTGCCGCACACGCTCTCGGCAGCAGCTGCCAGGGCTCGGGCTGTGTCTGGCACGGCAGAGCAGGAACGGGGCTGGGCAGGGATTCAGGCTGGGGGAGGCACTAAAAGCTTTTCCCAGGGCATCTCTGGGGTGAGAGTGAGAGCTGGAATTCAGCAGGGCCGATCCATCAGCGCTGGGCAGTCGATGGCATCGATCTTGGTGGGACCAGAGCTGCAGAGTTGTTCCAGGAAGGGCTGGGGAGCGGGGAGAGCTCCAGGAATGTGGAGCCTGCAGCTCCAGGGAAGCTGTCCCGAGGGGAGCCCGGTGGTGCCAAAATTACAGCCAGCACGGAGAAGGGTTGATCCTTTTTCCATCATTAACCCCACAGGAATTGTCCCTTCAAAAGGCAAGGGGACCAAAGAGATCACCCCACTCCCAGTTTAACCCCACAGCTGGAGCAGGGCCTTGCACTGGGAGCAGCTGGTTTGTGCTCCAAAAGAAGGAAAGCAAAGTGCACAGAAATGTGGAACTTCAGAAGGAAGCAGAGGCTAAGAAATGACATTTTATATTATATTCTAATAAAAATTATGTGGCAGCAGGACCGGGACAGGGATTGTCCCTCTGTACTTGGCATTGGTGAGGCCAAACCTTAAATGCTGCACCCAGTTCTGGCCCCTGGGACAAGAAGGACACAGAGGGGCTGGAGCTGTCCAGGGCAGGGAACGGAGCTGGGAAGGGTCTGGAGCTCCAGGAGGGGCTGAGGGAGCTGGGAAGGGGCTGGAGGATTCCTNAGGGAGGGTTGGAGTGCCCATCCCTGGAGTGTCCCAGGAATTCCTGGAGGTGGCACTGAGTGCCCTGGGCTGGGGATGGGCACAGGGGCACTCCCTGGGCTGGGAGGGCTTTTCCACCCCAGGGATTCTGAGGCTCCACAGCCCAGGGGCAGCTGCAGGCTCAGCCCCTCCCCTGCTGCCACACAGAGACCCAGCTCTGCCTCCTCCCTGCCCACCTGGACTGGAGCAAAGCCACCCCAAGGTCCCCTCAGCCCCAGGGCCACTTCTGCTCTCAGCAACTGCAGCTCCAGCTCCCACTGAGCCTTCCCAGAACCCTCAGGTCCGTGATCAAATCAAGAGCTACAGCCATTTACATCAGCAGGCTGTAATCTCTTTTAAATAAAGAATTATTGCTTCCTCCTTCAGCAAGGACTTGGGTGAGCTGGGCTGGCTCTTCTCAAAGCACTGTGATCTCCCAGCAGGGATCAAAGCAGGGGAACAGTGGAGAAAGTGGCCAGGGAGGGTGTGGAGCTCCGGGCAGGGCGTGCAGGTGCTCTCACAGTGCCTTTACCCCTCTCTCCCATCAGTCACACCCAGCCCCGTGGGGTCTTTGCTCTGACACCAAATCCAGCAGGTCCCAGTGACCCCAGCACAGGGGCAGAGGTCATGCCAGGGCTGCAGGAGCAGCAGAGGGTCCTGCTCAGGGCAGGGGACATCGAGCTCTGTGTGCTCAGGAGCTGCCAGGGCAGGGGCAGGAGTCACCTTTGGGGCTGGCTGTCCCTCCCACCCTGGGTGTTGTTGTCCCTGTCCCTGCTCAGGGCAGGGAGCACCGAGCTCTGTGAGCTCAGGAGCTGCCCCTGTGCCCAGGGCAGGCTGCAGGTGTCACCTTTGGGGCTGGCTGTCCCTCCCACCCTGGGTGTTGTCCCTGTCCCTTCTCGGGGCAGGCTCGGGGGGCCAGCAGAGCTGAGGCAGCCCTTGCTGAGCCCACTGTCCACAGGCTTGGAAATATTCCAGGAGAACCACGGGCCCTGTGCTGGCAGGGGATGAGGGAGTCAGAGCTTCTCCTGCTCACCTGCGGCTCAGGGGAACAATCCCCGAATGGGCTGGGTGGGAAAGGACCCCAAAGATCATCCTCAAAATCCCCCCTGCCATGGCAGGGACCCCTCCCACTGTCCCAGGCTGCTCCAGCCCCAGTGTCCAGCCTGGCCTTGGGCACTGCCAGGGATGCAGGGGCAGCCACAGCTGCTCTGGGCACCCTGTGCCAGGGCTGCCCACCCTGCCAGGGAAGGATTTGCTCCTTAACCTGATTTAAATCTCCCCTCTGGTAGCTTAAGAGGTTTGAACCCTTTCTCAGAGGGCTTGCAGAGCTGGGAGCTTTCAGGGAAGCAGCCGGTAGATGGCAGGGCTGCAAAGCCTGATAACATCCATCCCTGAGAGCATCCCAGCCTGTGAACATCGATAAAAACATCCCTGATAACATCCCTGATCACACCCCTGATAACATCACATCCCTGATAACATCCCGTCCCTGGGAGCACCCCAGACCTGAGAACATCACTGGAAACATCCCTGATAATATCCCACACCTGATAACATCACATCCCTCATAACATCTCTGATAACATCCCATCCCTGAGAGCATCCCATCCCTGATAACATCCCTGATAACACCCCTGATAACATCCCGTCCCTGAGAGCATCCCACCCCTGATAACACCCCTGATAACACCCCTGATGACACCCCTGCTAACACCCCTGATAACACCCCTGATAACATCCCGTCCCTGAGAGCATCCCATCCCTGATAACATCCTTGATAACATCGCTGAAAACATCCCTGAAAACATCCCTGATAGCATCACATCCCTGATAACACCCCTGATAAAATCCTGTCCCTGAAAGCACCCCACTCCTGATAACATCGGTGAAAACATCCCTGATAACACCTGATAACATCCCTGATAACATCCCTGATAACATCCCTGATAACATCCCGTCCCTGAGAACACCCCAGCCCTGAGAACTTCGCTGGAAACATCCCTGCTAACATCCCTGCTAACATCACATCCCTGATAGCATCCCTGATAACATCCTTGATAACATCGCTGAAAACATCCCTGAAAACACCCCTGATAACATCACATCCCTGATAACATCACTGAAAACATCCCTGATCATATCCCTGATCTCATCCCATCCCTGATCACACCCAGCAGCACGAGGAGGCAGGAGGAGGCTGCTGACACCGATATTTTCATCCCTTAACTGCCCTAACAGGATCTGCTGGGACATCTGCAGGAGATCTCAGAGTCCTACACTGGAGGGTTACAGTCAGCACCCCAAACAGCCCAGAGCATGCAGATCCAGCCAGGTCCAAGCTGATTGTCCACAGTAAATCAAGTGGAGCTTCTGAAGGTGCAGGTAATTTCTGTGCAGGGATATCCAGCTCGTTTCAGGCATCAGATAATTTAGAGATCTTGCCATCACCACGGATGTGAAATGGTAAAGAAAGCCTCTGCTTTCAACCCCACAGAAAAGAAGTGGGGTTGGAAAAAGTGGCCCAGACCCAGGCCAGCACTGCCCCTGTCCCCAGTGCCACAGGGCTGTGAAATCCCCCAGGGATGGGGACCCCAGCCCTGCCCTGGGCTGGACAGCAAGGGATTTCCCCAATATTTAATTTAAACTTCCCCTGGTACAACTTGAGGCCGTTTCCTCTTGTCCAGTCTTGGGAGAAGAGAGCAAACCCAGCCAGACCCTCCCTGGTCCATCCATCCCAGGTCCCTTCTGCTCCTCCCTGCTGCTCCCGGGTGGGCTGGTGGCTCCTGGGCTGGGGCTCCTGGCTCAGGACACTTCAAGGGGCACAGGCAGAGTTCTCTTAAATTAATAAATACAATAATTTTAACTTTTGATGTAAGTATTGCTCCTTCCAAGCTGGGATCTCCTCTGTCTGAGCTCAGGCACTCAGCAGCTCCTCTGGTTTGTGTTTGCATCCAAAATCCACAAGGAATTCCCTGAGCAGCCAATCCCACTGCCAGGGCAGTCAGAGCACGAGGTCCAGCACCAAAGAGGGAGAGTTGCTACAGAAAATAAGGAGAAAATCCCATCAGAAGGAATAATGAATCACCGGGAAAACTTTCCCAGGGTCGTTGTGCATTGTCCCTCACTCACCTCTTTAAAATCAATGTTGTAAGTCATGTCCACATCCAGAGAGGGTTTGGTGAAGCCCTCGGGCAGTTTTATTCCAGGATTGGGTCTGTGGGCTCAGAGTTTTACAGGGACTCACTGAGGGAACCCCAAACCCGTGGAAGCAGCAGCTCCCAGGACTGAGGCGTTAACAGGAGTGGGGTGCTGTGTGTAACCAGGGATTATCTGGCACTCAAACACAAAATCTGATGCTCCTTGTGCTGCTGTGAGGAGAAGGAAGGGGGTAATGAACGAGGTGAGGGGTGGTTAATGCTGGAATATTCCCCTGTGCCCACTGCTGGAGCCATCCTGGAATACTGCACACCATTCCTGGCATATCCATACGGGAAATGGCTGGGAAATGCATAATTCTCATGGAAATGTGGCATCAGGGACTAAAGGATCCTGCCTGCTCCTGCCTGAGGGGTGATGCATGCCCAGGGAGGGGAGCTCGGTGCAGGTGATCAAATCTGGCACAACTGTGAGTGCTGGGATCAGCCTGGGCTTCACCTGGAGCTGCAGGAGCTGCAGGCCTCAGGATGGGAGCTCTAAGCTTCCAGGGAGACAAATACAGAATTACTGACATGATTAAATACATGATTACTGACCTTGCTGGATGTTTGGGGGAGTTGGGAAATGCCAGATTTGTGAGAGATCCCAGAATCCCAGAGGTTGGAAAACAACTCCAGGAGTCCCCTGTGCCCATCCCCACCCTGTCCCCAGCCCAGGGCACTCAGTGCCACCTCCAGGAATTCCTGGGACACTCCAGGGATGGGCACTGCAACCCTCCCTGGGCAGTTCCCATCCCTGAGCCCCCTTTCCATGGGGAAATTCCTGCTGTGCCCACCCTGAGGCTCCCCTGGCCCAGCCTGAGGCTGTTCCCTCTGCTCCTGTCCCGGTTCCTGTTCCCAGATCCCCCCGGCTGTCCCCTCCTGTCAGGAGCTGTGCAGAGCCACAAGGTCCCCCTGAGCCTCCTTTGCTCCAGGATGCCAAGGGGCAAATAAAGAGCACCTTGCAAATTGTATTTTTGTCCCTTTGAGTGTTGTGTCAAAAGAAGTTTTAGGATGCTAAAAACCCCAATTAACTTAAGGAAAATATGCTGGAGCCTTGGGCACCCACCAACCCCTCTGCCTGGATCAGCTGGAGAGAGCTCTGATGGAGCAGCCTGGCACTGCCAAAGGTCTCAGAGGGATAAAATCAGGGTTTTGTTTTGTTTGTTTTGTTTTGTTTTGTTTTGTTTTGTTTTGTTTTGTTTTGTTTTGTTTTGTTTGGGGGGGTTACCCCTCTTCTATATCTATTATTTTTCTAATGTGAATTGGTTAACAGAACTAAAACCCAGCACAGGTGAGGGGCCGGTCCCTTCCTTAGGAGGGGATGCAGATGCAGATGATGCAGGTGATGCAGATGCTACAGATGATGCAGGTGATGCAGATGCTACAGATGATGCAGGTGACGCTGATGCAGATGATGCAGGTGATGCAGATGATGCAGGTGATGCAGATGATGCAGGTGATGCAGGTGATGCAGGTGATGCAGGTGATGCAGGTGATGCAGGTGATGCAGGTGATGCAGGTGATGCAGGTGATGCAGGTGATGCAGGTGATGCAGGTGATGCAGGTGATGCAGGTGATGCAGGTGATGCAGGTGATGCAGGTGATGCAGGTGATGCAGGTGATGCAGGTGATGCAGGTGATGCAGGTGATGCAGGTGATGCAGGTGATGCAGGTGATGCAGGTGATGCAGGTGATGCAGGTGATGCAGGTGATGCAGGTGATGCAGGTGATGCAGGTGATGCAGGTGATGCAGGTGATGCAGGTGATGCAGGTGATGCAGGTGATGCAGGTGATGCAGGTGATGCAGGTGATGCAGGTGATGCAGGTGATGCAGGTGATGCAGGTGATGCAGGTGATGCAGGTGATGCAGGTGATGCAGGTGATGCAGGTGATGCAGGTGATGCAGGTGATGCAGGTGATGCAGGTGATGCAGGTGATGCAGGTGATGCAGGTGATGCAGGTGATGCAGGTGATGCAGGTGATGCAGGTGATGCAGGTGATGCAGGTGATGCAGGTGATGCAGGTGATGCAGGTGATGCAGGTGATGCAGGTGATGCAGGTGATGCAGGTGATGCAGGTGATGCAGGTGATGCAGGTGATGCAGGTGATGCAGGTGATGCAGGTGATGCAGGTGATGCAGGTGATGCAGGTGATGCAGGTGATGCAGGTGATGCAGGTGATGCAGGTGATGCAGGTGATGCAGGTGATGCAGATGCAGGTGATGCAGATGCAGATACAGATGATGCAGATGACGCAGGTGATGCAGATGATGCATATGCAGGTGATGCTGGTGATGCAGGTGGTGCAGATGATGCAGATGCAGATGATGCAGGTGATGCTGGTGATGCAGGTGATGCAGGTGATGCAGATGCAGATGATGCAGGTGATGCAGATGATGCAGATGCAGGTGATGCAGGTGATGCAGGTGATGCAGGTGATGCAGGTGATGCAGATGCAGGTGATACAGGTGATACAGGTGATGCAGGTGATGCAGGTGATGCAGGTGATGCAGAAGCTGCCTCACGCCCCATCCCTGCACTGGACCTGACCCAGGAGCAGCAGTTCCTTTCCAGGCTGGGAAAGGACCGTCCCCTCCAAAGCTCTGTTTAACTGAAGCAGCGTGAGGGAGGGCAGCTGTAAAAGCTGACAGCTTTATATCCACTTTTTAAGGACAGGACAGAAGAGTTCCTCAGCCACTCCAATCAATTTTTGCCTCTTTTTGTTTTCTTTGTGCATGAAGGGTTCTGGATGAATTGCATCGAGGTGTTTTAACTGCTGAATAGCTCCAGGTGAATTTTACAGGTGTCAGCTGCTGTCTATAAACTGTCCAAGAGTCCTATAAAAGGCTGGGAAACAAGAGCAGAATTAGGAGATAAATCTAGCACTTCAGAAATAAATAAACAGGTGAAGTGTGTTTGCAGGGTTACTTTTTAGCAGATCACTGGGATGGAGCATTGCAGGTCTCGAACACCGTTTGGCACTGCTGACAATCAGGATGCACTAATTAATTAATGGAAATACCCCCAAATCCTTGATTTATTTGGTTTGTGATGTCAGCCTGGCCAGCTTCACTTCTGTGCTGATACACTGAGCATAAGGATTTCTTTTCTTTATTTCATGTATAAATCTCAGAGCTCTTACACTACAATAAGAGCAATAAATAATAAATAAGCTCTTACCTACATCACACATAATTTCTAGAAGTCCAGCAGATAAAAATCTGAGCCTTATCAAAACTGAGCACCTGATTGTGAACTAAAGCAGCCAAACACAGATTCTGCTTGCTAGAAAGACAGCAGAAAAACAGATTGTGGATATAATTCGACCCAGAAGAAAACAGACAAAGTAAAATCCATTATTTAGTGAGTTCAAACCGTACCTGGGCAGGTCTCTGAGGCGCTGACACCTGGGATCACTCATTTCACCTCAAAAGAAACCCAGGCCTGCATGGGTTTTATCTCCTTTCCTGCTTTTTGTGCTATTTGTGCTCAGCCAGAGTTCATTTCTTCATGGAGCTGCTCAAACAGGAATTCCAGCCCTGGCCATGATTTGTGGATAATGACACAGAACTCGAATGGAAGGAAGCAGCCTTGGGATAGTGGGATCCACTGGTGCCTCTCTGCTCTGGGATCCACTGGTGTCTTTCTGCTCTGGGATCCACTGGTGCCTCTCTGCTTTGAGATCCATTGGGTGCCCCTCTGCTCTGGGATACACCAGTGTCTCTCTGCTTTGGGATCCACTGAATTCCTCTCTGGTTTTGGGATCCACTGTTGTCTCTGCCCTGGGATCCACTGGTGCCTCTCTGCTTTGGGATCCACTGGTGTGTCTGCTCTGGGATCCATTGGTGACTCTGCTTTGGAATCTACTGAGTCCCTCTGCTCTGGGATCCCCTGGGTGCCTCTGCTCTGGGATCTGCCTGCAGAGCGGGTCCAGCAGCCCAGCAGGGGCTTTGCCCCCGCTCCTCCTTCCAGCACGGGAAGGGAAGGGAAGGGGTGTCCGACCCTGGGGGTTCCCCAGCCCCGGGAGATCCGGGGTGGGATGAGCAGCAGGAGCAGGTGAAGGGAGGATCTTCAGCAGTGCCCTCGTTTGGATGGGCACGGGTGGGATCCAGCAGGAACAGCAGCAGGTGAAGGGAGGATCTTCAGCAGTGCCCTCGTTTGGATGGGCACGGGTGGGATCCAGCAGGAGCTGCCCCTCCCTGGCCGTGTGGGTGGAACTGCAGGATCCTGAAGGTCGTTCCCAAGCCAGAGCTGTGATTCCAAGATTGATTCAAGGATATAAACTTCCCCAAACCCTTCTCCAGTTTCCGCCCTCGTGCCAAGAGCTCACAATCAATTCTCCCTCATGGGCACTTCCCTGTGTCCTGTTGGATATTAAGACACCGCTGGCTGCGAGCCAGCATTTCATATAATATTTAATATTTCATTTCCTATTTCATTTCCTATTTCATTCCTCAGGAATATTCACAATATTTTACCTGGTAACTTCTTGTTTCCATCCTTCACGTGCGGCTCAGTGGGAGCTGAGTTACTCAACTCGGTTACAGGTTCGGAAAAAAACGGTTTATATTTATTATTCTCATCCTTTGCCAGGACAGGGACACGGGAAGTGCCGTAATTGAAGCAGATAACTCCGACTTTCTCTCCCTGCGAGCGCATTGTCATGCACATACATCTTGATTAGATCATTTGCCTCGCGAAAAGGAAGCATTTTTGTGCCGCGGTGTCTCAGATAATTTCCAGCAGAGTCCGCCGGTGGAGTTCTCCGCTAGCAACATTTAAATTCGATCTTCTTCTGGCTGCTGTTTATTTTTCCCGAGTGCTCACGTCCGTTTCCCTGGTCCCACCTGTCCATGGGCAGCCCTGGAGGGGGGCGCTCCCTGCGGCCCCGGTTCCTCCGGACCCCTGGAGCCGGGGGAGCCCCGGGCCGGGCTTCGGCTGCCGCGGGCCCTGCCCGAGCCGCTGCCACCTCCTCTGGAACTCACACGAGGGGTGAGAGCCGCTGCCGGGAGGGCTCCGAGCCGGGGGTTGCTGCCCCTGCACAAGGACAGGTCCCCGAGGAAGGGGCAGAGCTCCGGTCAATGTCCCCTTACCCCGACACCTCCCACGGCAGCGCTTGACCCCCAGCCCGGTGCTTTAAAAACCTGGGCAGAGCCAACCTTTCCTTCCCGAGGAGCACGTGAAAGATATGGGACGTTCTGAAATCTTTAAAAAGTGGGTTGGTGACAGAAGGAGAGGGACACAATTAATTTCCAAGGCTTAGAGCTCTTCTGAGGGGTGCAACGAGAACGGAGGGGGAAGGGGAAGGTTTTGGGGAGAGCATCCCCTGCAGCCTCGGGAACATCACCTGTCTTGATAAATATTTTGTGGACCCGGTTTTTCTCAGAAGGAGCCAGCTCAGCCTCCGTGCCGAAGGGAGAGGCTGTAAATGAGAGCAAGTTCCGCTACCTGCCCGCAGAACGTCCCTGGGCTGGGCGGGACCCGCAGGGCTCGGGCCTGGAGCACCCGGCTCTGCCCGGCTCTGCCTCCTGAGTTCATCCTGCTGACTCCACAGAACCCACAGAGACATTCCAGCCTTTCCAGCCGGGAGCACTTTCTAAAATTCGCACATTTCCCTCGATTTTCCAGGCATTTATAAGAACTGAGTGGCCCAACCCATGCACTCAGGGTGTTGTAAAACAACTGAAGTCCAAGTCCCTCAGTTACCCACGGGACCTTCTAAGACCTCCTGGATGATTCCTGCTGGGTTCCCCGACCTCAGGGCCCACTCCCAGCCCCAGACCGGGCACAGGACCCTTCCCCAAGCCCTGAGCTGAAGCAGCCCCGTGCTGCTCCATCCCTGTGGCGGGGATGCCCCGGGACACGGGGCATGGGGACCAGAGCTGTGCTGTCTTTTCCAGGGCTAGCCCCGACTTTCCCCACCTGCAGCACATCTGGGCAGCTGTTTACCCGGGGCTTGTCCGTGGGTGAACCCAGCAGAAATCACCCCTCGAGGTTGCCCCGAGCAGAGGCGGCTCTGTGGGGTCACCTGTGCCCGGAGCAGCCTCCCCCATGGTCACTGTCCCCCTGCCCACCCCAGACTCGGCTCTGACATCCCCCAAACACATCCAGGCTCCTGCCCCGCTGCCCACAGCCTCTCCCACTGCTAATCCCCTTCATTGTACAAATTAAACCCAAACCAGAGAGTAGCTGCCGTCAGAACCAACCTGCGGGTGAATGTTCCCTCAATTTACCACCCAGGCCAACACTGATAGGTTTATTTTTTATGAATGTAGCTCCAGTCCTAAACCCGGGCTTCACTTCCCTGCAGGAATCTGCTTGACTTGGAAACCGCTACTTTTTTTTTTTTTTTTCTAAATACCTTCACATCTTGTAGCTGCACATCCCTCACAGAGCTGCTGGAGCCCTAGGAAGTATCCGTGGCAGCGGAGAGCTCGCTAAAGATCTCAGCAGTTATTCCCTCCTCGAGGATTAACCAATACTGCGGGAGTTCCTGGGCTCAACTGGGAGAGGGAGGGGAAGGAAGAGCAGAAATAAACAAAATAAAACCTCTGGCAGCCAGTCGCGTTCTTAGCGCATCGCCGGCGCGGCCGCCGCGCTCCAAATCCAAGTGCAGAGCAGCGGGGAAGTTCTGGAGCCCGGTGCCGCCGGTGCCGCCCGGAATGGTCCAGGAGGAGCGCGCTGGGCACCGGCTCCGGCCGCGCACAGGAATTACCGGAGTTGGGAAGATGTGAGCGGCGCCCGGGCGGCAGTGGAGCCCCGCGGAGCCCGGAGCGGTGAGTTCCGGACGGGACATCCCCGGGGCCGCGCCCCGCGGGACGAACTGTTGCGTTCCTGGAGCTCTCCGTGCGCGGGCGAGGGGCAGGGCGGGGGCTGCGCGGGCCGCGGATGCGGGACGGG
>VXBR01011472.1:0-107038 GCA_013400215.1 Cisticola juncidis
CCATACACTGTGACCAGGGGTGATCTGGGATATACCACCCCACAGATTTTTATGTATTACTTTCTTTTTGTCCAATAAAATGTTATAATTTTTTTCCAATCACTGAAAGTTACTTATGTTAAAGTACTTTTTACTGCGGTCTCTGAATTTTCTAGTTTATAACACGCTGTTCACTAACACTTCAAAACTCCTAAACTGTATGATACAGACTTTTCATTACTTATTATGTAGACAAAAAATGTGCTACAGACACGTTATATTTTAATGGCATTTTAATGAGATACCATGCCATGAATTTATGGTTGCTGCAGGTGGCCTCAGCATATAATTAATAAGCACACAAATACACTTTGGTGAAGAGATTTTTAGACCCCCCATAGGAATGGCCACTTACAGACTGCAGCCTGATAAGAGCTTGCTTGTTTCTGCTTTTCATACATGAAACAGTTTTCACAATAAACTTCAAGTGATTTTCAATTCCAGTTCAATTTCTCCCTGTATTACATTTATCAAGCTTCCTCAGCATGCTCTTCACCACAAAGTCAATCTTAAATGAACAAAAGCAGAACTCTGCTGTCTTCATGGCACTTTTTAAATGACTGGCATATAAGACTCCTACAAGTCCAGCATATCTCAGTCCTGTTTTCTCCACAGACTACATAGACACAACAGCTTTAGACACACACTCAAAGATTAGACTTCCTGACCTCCTGCACCATTCTCTGAGCCTGTAAAATATCAAAACACTAATGGTAATTCCTGTCATGAACGGGAAAAAGAATTAAATTGAAATTCCTACAGATTTTTTAATAGGGTCATGAACTTCAATTAAAACTTTCCTATAGCTGGGATATCTGTAAGATCTTCTCTCCATATAAGTTCACTAAACTGTTCCACACCATGAGAGTTTCAACTATAAAGTCTCCCACAGAGCAAACAGAGAAATGTTTTCCTCAGTGTGATTGTCCTTTACTAGTTGTTCCTCACTGTATTTCACAATGTAAAGCTTCAGTTGAGTGGATTTGGATACTATCAAGTTCAACAGTTGACCTACCCAAAGATGCTTCAGCTTTCTCCCACTTCTCCTAAAAAGCCAACCTCTTCCAATCACATAAAGTTAATTCTCTTGGGAAGACTGGATAAAGGGAAATGAGTGGACCTCTTTGAAAGTATCTTTAATAAATTAGTCTGAAGATAGATAATGGTACTGTCTAAATTGCTTTCTGTTGCCTATTGTACCTCTTGCCTAGAAATGGAAACATGAAAACTTAAGATTACTAAAGATTGCGTTATTAACTGGCAAGCAGGTAGCAATGGAGTAGAATCTAATCAATGACTAATTTCAATGAATTTAAGGAAGGAAGCAAGACCCATTTATTTTGTTTAGCATTTGATTAACTGTTTTTGCTTGGTTCTAATTTTGTGTTTTAATTTTCCATAATCAGCACTTAGCTGTCAGGATGACAGGTAGGTTTAGGAACTGGAAAATTAAATTAATAAACCAGTTATTTGGACTTCTCTGCTTATCTATGGGATATCAGGCCTCAGAAAGTACTGTCTTCTCCAGTACAAAGAATCTGGAAAGATGAAACAGCCCAGAAAGAGCAGTCTACACTGCTTCATGCTGCCTGAAAATTCCATTTTTTTCTTATCCAAAGTTTAAGGCTTTTTGTTAAAAACAAACAAACAAACAAACAAAGAAGCAAACAAAAACCAACCACAAATGGCCAAGTTATTTAAGAATAGAATGAAAATGAAGGACAGCATTCTCACATGGTCCAGGCTTTTGAATTGTAATTTTTCTTCATTTTCTTCAAAGTGGGATTTTCCAACCTCACGCTGTCAAGGTTTTTCATTATAAATGAAGGGAGGCAAGGACTTTGTTTCTCAAAGGCTGAAAAACCTATGTCAACAGCTCTTTAAAATTTATTGAATATTTTTAATTCTCTTAAAATTATTAAAACTCTTTAAAATTATTTGAATAGTCTCAGTAAAATATTTTCAATTTGATGAATGATAAAGATGCTTGCTTAGAATTGGTTTTGGAACATTCTACTGGGACTGACTGTTCTTATCAGATGGATGTTCTATTTACTCCAAGTTTTTGAAAGGCAAGTAAAATTTTACTACTAAGTACACACAGGAATAAGTTAGTATGCTTCTTGACAAAGTCAATTATATTGAAAAAAAAAAGTATTTTCTCTGTCCATATGCTGCTGCAAGTATTTGCATTCCTATTGCAAAATTTAATGAGATTGGGACCCTATTGTGTAACATAACACACGTGCACATATTTAGAAAGATTTTATAAGACAAGAAACCATTTACAATAATAATAGACTATAACAGGAAATTACTTCTTTTACTTCTGAGAGAGTCATCTCAGAACAAATTTACAGATTTCAACAGGTCAACAGCCTGTCCAGAATCTGATTGAGCCTAAGTATAAATCACCATTTCTCTGCAGACTGAACTCATTTGAGCCCTTCTGCTCCCATAGCATAGCACCTGCTGTTGACATGCACCTCAGCCTGATTCAGTTCCTTTCCATCATCTTTTCTGATTTTCCTGTAAGGAGACTCACCACACTTCATGTGCTGTCTATGGCAAAGACACATCTGAGAAGGGTCAGGGTATGCTGCTGGGAATCATCAGAGAAGTCATCCTGGGATGCATTTCATTAAGCATTTACAAGTTCATTAAACTTTTACAAGAAATCTAGCAAACAGTTTCAACGGCAACTCTTTTCCTGGATACCACTTACTTTACATTAGACCCTCTAGAAAAAGATTCTCAAGGGTCTTGAATGTCTCATTACTAGAAGCATACATTTGGTTTTGATAAAATTAAATGGAAATAGTCTCAGATTAAATTTAATATTCATTAGAAAGCAGTTGTCTGCACCCAAGGCTTTTGTTAAGGGTGACTTCAAATGTTTTGGTTTTCTAAAAGAATATGGTCAACATCACAGGGCACCTGTGTTTGTGATAGTGCACCAGAAGGAAATGCTGACAGAAACTCAGGTTCAATATTGTTTCTGTTGCTGCTGTAGCTGTTTGTGACAGATGGCTATTTCTGAACATCAGTGTTATGATTCTGAGGCTTGGTCAGGGTTTTTTATGCACCTTTTGCCAGAGCTATAAGAATAAATTTTGTCTGTGCTTCTATTGAAACAGTTTTTCAGGGGATAATGTGGGGTCTTCCCAGACAACCTCATCTTCCAATAGACTGGGCAGAACTAGATCCTTTTGAAACTACTCTGAACCCACTATTGGAAACACCTGAAACTGAAGACATCACTTTAAATTGAGGGATGATGAAAAAAGGGCTGACTGAGGCTTTGTCTGCACTGTCTTTTGTACACTGGCTCAAACTCAGGCTGGATTTTGAAGGAAGGCTCCACCAGGCTCTGCCAGCACATCACTGGCTGTGCACAAATCTTGGCTCGAACCCATCCCCTGCTCAATTCACCACCAGGGAACCAGTTCCTCTCCTACACCCTTGGTCCAGATTTGGAGGTGGAGGTGCAGTGCAGGTGGTCAGTAGATTGGGCTTCAGCACACAGCAGTGTGCTCCAGCCAGCTCCAGGCTTGTTTGGTAGAAGAGACATAACTTTGCAGCCTGAGCAGGGCATATAAGGGAAATATTAATGAGCTACATAGGGTTTTATGAGCTACATAGGTCAAATATTGTATTAATAATGGATTTTAAAACTAGCCAATGAGGTAGAGGGATGAGTTAATAAAAATCATGGAATGTCTCTGACTGAAGAACATGAAGGCTGGCTGATAAAGCAAACAAAAGGTCAACAGAACTTTAGACCCATTATAGAAGGATACTTCTTAATTTTATCTCCAGGTTTCCAGGATATTTATGTTTACCCAATTTAAAATCTTATTTTTTTTTCGCTTTGAAGTAAGCTAAAATGAATTTTACTTTGGAGATTATTTCAAAATACAAAAAGGAAATTGAAAACAACTAGTAAGAAAAGTTTTTCAGATACTCAGGCAAGACAAAGACAGCAGGTCAAAGAAAAAGGCAACAGAAAATTCCACATAATGGGTTTTTTTTACTGTAGCTTTCAGGTAAAGGTGAAGCCAACAGAATGCAAAATGGATTTATATAGTACAATGTCAAGCTGCCAGTGAACCACAAATAAAATCCTATTAGTATAAACAGAGAGGATACATGAACTCCTAGGTTTTTAATGATAGGGTTTCTGCTCTTGGACAATGAGCAAATGACAGTCTAAAGCAGATTTAGTAAATGGATTTATATGAAATAGATTTAGTCAGAAGCATTCTTCTACCAGTAAAATAATTAATTCCATTAGCAAATGCTCACTCACCTTTATTATGTACAAATTATTATATCATCAATACACTCTGAAATAAGTGTTCATCTGCATTGTCTTGCTACTAAAAATTCTTCTCCACAGGTACAGTGCTACAGATTGCAAAAACATCAGTCAGTAGAAGTGGTTGCAAATCAAACCTAGTGGGGCAAAGCAGTTTATTAGTGTGCATCTCGTTCTGGGGCGTGTGGGATTATCCACACGCAACACTTGAGCTGTAAACATTTCCATTTGCAAAGGGTGATGAAAGTAATTCCAGGAACGTACACTCTCCATGCTTCCTGCACCACAGAAATACTCAGCACCCTCGTGTTGAACCTCATGGCACTCAGTAGGGCATAACAGTGAAGAGAGATGACATGACTGCAGCACAAATAGCTGGAACAGCTTCCTGCCTCTGTTGTGGTAGGGTGTGGGATATTTTCCAGCCCAGAAAATAACCTCATTAATGCATTTACATTTGTAGACTGACCAAAGCTCTGGTTAATGCACAATTGAGAAAACTTCAAAATGAACTTAATTAGATTATATAGTTCTTTTCTATTTCAAACTTCCTCAGCTTTAGGGCATTGAGTAAAATTACTGATCTTTTAGTAAATTATTTCAAACGTGCCTTTCTGCATTTTTCATTATGCAAAATATATCTCGTGTACCAGTGCATTCTATTTCAGCTCATTAATTCAGGATCACTTTAATATTAAGAAGGATTTTTATCCTCATCAGTGAAAGAGAAATCCTGTCCACTTCTCCCAGCAGTAAGCAAAGAAATGGATTGCCAGTTCATTTTTTCCCTGTGCAATTCCACAAATACCCATGTATTCTTTCTTCCATGATTGCAGGGAGTTTCTAACATGCAGGGGAACTTTCTCAAATAATAATTGAATATGGTTTCCCAATGATGAGGCAATAAAACGAAATTGAGGTTGTAAAGTTTGCTTGTTGTTGGTTTCAATTCATAAAGTGGCAATAGTTTGTTACATTGTTTTGCTACCTGTCTCTTTTGTAGTAATAGATGTATGTAATGGTCAGTGGTCTTCTTCAAGCAAATAATTTGGAAGAATATTACTCTGCTACAAAAAAGGATTTTTAGATGTTAGTGTATGATGATTTCCTTTGTTATATTCTTTTCTGAGCTCCTTAGACAATGGCTATTTACAGAGGACTGTGTACACTGGGAGTCTGGATCTTATATTTTTTCTACTGAAAATTTATACTAATATTTGGGAATCTTTCTCTGCTTTTGATGTTTCACCATATTTGACTGTGGGAGCATCAGATACCCACTGAAATTTGATTCAGTGCAGGTTTTGACCTAATCCAATAAGTATTAAGCCTAAATAGCATGTGTTTTAGTGAGGTCATGTAGGGTATTCCACCTGGCCTGTAGATACCAGAACAGAAAGCCTAAGTTTCCTATAGGTCCTGTGCTGCATCTGCCAGACTGTACAGACTTCTTGGCTGGCACTACACCTGTGTATTCAAGTGTAGATGTCCATATATGAGCTAGGCACTCCCATCATACCCACCACAGGTCTGGTAAATACAGTCACTGGATTGTAGAAAGTTATTTAACTCATTTGTCTGTAGATGCTTCTATTTCACTGCACAGCTCTCTTGAGTTCATCAGACTCAGCTGAGCACAGATGTTACCAGAGAGCAGTATTATTTTGCATTATGTTATACTGGAACAGCTGATTTGCAACACCTGCTTGTCTTCTTATTTTCAAAAGAGAAATTTTCATCAGATGTACTGACCTCTTAGCTTGATGTTGGGTTTGGTATCTGTTTTTGCAAAATATTAAGTAGAATTATGAATCTTCAGAAGACTTGTTCTTCTGGTTCTGAGTTGAATCCAGACAGGATGTTGTTTTCTTTTATATTTCTTTTAGAAATACGTGTTCCTACTTGACTAGCCCAAATAGACAGATTTGCATGGTTTAACCATGTTTGTGTTCTGTCTAAATTTTCCATATTAAATCAATGCTGACTCTTCTATCTACTGATCTGTGTTTGTTTTTCTGGCACATTATATTGTAGTTTCAAAATATGTGGTGGTAAGCAATGTGCTTTAATACCTTGCAGATATTTCTGATTAAAATTGGAATTTTTCCTCTTTAATTTATGACAGGCCTAATTAAAGCACTTTCCTTTGGTCTAATCATTATAACAACAGTAATTCTAAGGTATTGCTTGAGCTGCCGTGTCATCTTCTGGGGACTACTTAAAAAAATGTATCTTTCCATTTATGGAACATAGTACTTATGATTTACAGCTACTTGCCATTTATGATTTTAGAACTGGTGGCTTCTATTAACTCTGACTTCTCTGTATCATCCTCTAATTTCTTTTCTTAGTTTGAGTTTGTGCAGCTAGAGCATTTATTTATTTTTCAGGTGTTTTTCTTCTGACCTTGAAGAGTCAATAAACAGTTTTCAGTATGGAAACATTGCTTCAGGCTTCACTTCCAATATTTTTTGTCTCTTTTTCTTTTATATTCCTGCTTTTAGAGATTACATATTTGACCATATGTTGCTACTTAATTGCTTTTTTACTTTTATATTTGCGTTCTTTTTGTTTGTAAGCAATAGCTAGTGATTTAAGATGATGTACAAGCATTCATAAAGAAAACCAGTCAGCCATTCACTTCCCTACATTCTTCATGCCCTTTTTAATACATGCAAACACATCCAGCGTAATGAAAAATAAACTGTTTGTTTGAATGGGGACAGGGCTTGGGTTTGTTAGTTTTTCTGCTCCATTACTCAGCTGGAAAAAGGAACAAACAGGTTCTTTACTTCCTGAGTTGTTCTTTACTTGCACCTCATATTCAGATTGACTCAAGGTTTCCAACATGAGGGAACCAAATACATTTCCATGCTGTACTGTCCATTTTACAGTGGTAACCTTGGGCTGCCTGGAAACAATTTGTTAACTTATAAATTTCTTATTTCAGTTGTCAGCAGTAGCATCAGTTGACCTGCTGAAGTAAAATTCTGTCTTGGTTTTGCTGGGATAGGGTTCTTTTTTTCCCCCAGTAGCTGATATTTAAAAAAAAAAGTGTTTTAAAGAGAAAGTGGAGATAGTACAAAATGAAAAAGGAGCCTTCCCTTGCCCTCACATTTTTCTAGGCTATATTTAGCAATTTTATGTAGTAATCCTGCTTGTAAAATGTTACAGAGAACCTGCCTTATGGGATCATAAAGTTCAGGAGTTTAGGTGATTGACTGAATAAAGTAGGGATGCTAATTCCTGGGACGTGCATTTTGGCACAACCCCAGCAGAGCAGGCCGAGGGGCGGGATGCAGCACTGTGGCTGGGCAATAAGCCAATGAACTGCATCATTGTAATTGCAGATGAAATAATAATTATTTGTGATAGCTTGCTAATCAGTGAAAGCATGGAAAAGGCTGCTGACAAGCACCATCAAGGTAATTAAGGTGAAGCATCTAATTTGCATAAATTTACACTTTGATCACTGCTCACAAGATACTCTCTCTTGAAATAGACTTGGCTGGTTTCAAGATGAGCACTAAATCAAAGCAAAGGAGTGCAATAACTGCACAGCATCAATAGTGCTTACAAAATACAGATGCACCTTACATAGGCAATTATCTAAAGAATCTATTGTCCTTAATCAAAGGATGATACTCAAGTTACTTTTTCAAGTTACCAAATAGTCCTAGTTAGCATATGCCATTCTGGTTGTATCTCTTTAATGAACACAGAAAAATCATGAAGATGAGATGTTTGGAAAAGACAACATTTTATTATTCACTTTTCTTAAAAAAACCCCCAACTTCCTAAATGAGGACAACAGAAAGTATCATTCCTCGAATTATTTTGACATACATATGCAAGCTGTCTTGGAAAGATGTATTTAATAGGACCTGCAAATGTGATCCTCTCATGATCTCAGGCTCTAAGTCACTGCCTCTGAGGGAAGGTTAAGCTCTAGTCCTTCAGGCTTCTATGCAGGTTTTCTGAGTATCAGCTGCCAGAGTAATTCTGGCGAGCAGGCCTGCAGCCAGAGCTCTGTGGACTGCCTTAGCTCCAGTTCTGTGATTTTTTCCCTCTGGGAAAGAGCAGTGGGTCTCTTGACAGAGCAGTCTCCTAAAGGAAATAACAGATTATGTAAAACAAAGGACTTTGAACTCTCAAAGCATGCATGCAAAGAGCAAAAATCTAGAGTGTACACATCTATTCACTTTTCCCTAAGGTTTATTACTTACTGGAAAAACCCTATTGAGACTTCTGCAGTCCTTCTTCCTGTCAACATTTCTCAACAGATCTTTCTGACAACTCATTTTCCACTCCCTTTTTTACTACGATTTTTAAAGCTTTTTTTTCTTCCAGATTTAGGGAGATCATCTTATTAAAAATAGCAATGGGTTTTAAAATAATTATATAGTCAAACGCAATTTCTGAACGTTTGGATTTATATTATATTGCTGTTAACTCTGATTTTGACTAACATCCTATCCTATAGGAAGCACCTTTTCCTCTCTTGCTGTGCATGTAATATTGATGCTCCTAAGTATTTCAGAATCAATATATCATAATGCAAATATTCTGTATGTTTCATGAGGGTAGTTACATATACACATGAAATAATGATTTAGATGCTAAATAAATTTAGCCACCCATTCTAGAAATTTTCTGTTGCCTGCTTGTGTTCTTACCTCATCTTCTACCTAGTTATGCTGCCTAAAATTAAAAGGCTACTAAAATTGTAATCTGGTGTAAAGTTTTTGCATCTTATTTATTTATTGCCTTTTATTTTATTTCTGACTTATGCATAGTCATTCACTAACAAAGTTGTAAACCATGTTCTTATGTTTGAGTTTGTCTTTTTTTTTTTTTTAATTTTAGCCATGTAAATTATTTTTTTACCTAGACACAAAATTTTAGTAGAAATAAAATGTACGTGTCTAGTATAGAATGTTCTTGGCATATTTTTATATTGTACTTATTTAGAAAGATGATCTCTTAAAGCTGTTGCTCTGACACAACCATGGAGCACATAGAGTTTGCTTTTTCAGTGCAGCAATAAACACATCCACTTAGGTACCAGAGATTTTATACCAAGACAGATCTCTTGGCATGCTGCATTTGTATTCCAGGCAACCTCCACACACCAATGTAATTATTTGATTAAGAGCAAGCCTCGTTATTGTATATGAGAACATTCCATGCACAATTCTCCTGGTGATGCACATACTGTACATGTCTTAAAAGTGTCATTTGTTCTGTCATTGTTTTTCACCTGTTTATTAATAAATAAATCAAGCTACTTTAGAGAATACTAGAGAATTAGGACATGAGATACATACCAAATGCTGAAGCAGCCTTCCTTACTATAGATCTGATGATCTTATCATATAAATATAACTCAGAATTTATATCTCATACAAATGTAAAAAGTTTGTGAGAAATTTAGTAATACTAGAATTATTTTGAAAGTTTTGAATCTCTGGCCCCCATAAATCTATAACAAATATATACTGGTTTCAGCATGGCCAAGGTTTCACTGATGGTATTCTGAACTATTTCTTTAAAATTCATTCATTTAGCTTTTTGAACCCAGGACATCCTGGTCTTTTTTTTTTTTTTTGTTTTTTTCACCGGGGAACTCTGTTTTTTTTTTTTTTTTTTTTTTTTTTTTTTTGCTACTGGAATGAGATGTGGCAAGGAAAAGAAGAGAAGCTAGTATAAAATATACATAACAAAAGTGTGCGTATTTTTCATAGGGATTTTTTAATGAGGGATTAGTTACATAGGAGCTTTAGGGATTAATTAACCAATACCTAATTAAAGCAGGGTTCTAAAGTGGATTCTCTGTAAATCTGAAAGTCATGTTGAAGGAGAAAAAGTAGAAAAATGAAGCAATGTGCAGTGATGTAAAGTAATGGGTTGTTTCTAAACTGAAGCAATATGTTGCATCAAAATGAATGGGGAAAAACAGGAAAAGAATCTAGAAAAGTGGGAACAAGAATTTGTTATTGATTCTATTGCTTTTGATTTTAATAGATAAAATATCTTATTATTCTGGCCCATACATTGACCTATATTTACAAACTACACTTTGAAAAGTCATCTATTTGTACAATAAGGCTTCCTGTAATGCAGGGCAGTGTCTTGCTCTGTTTCTTCTTGACTTACTGAGGAAGAGGGAAAAGACAAGATAAGAGGAGGCACTGATACTGAAGTGTACTCTCATTACTGTCCTTGATTATATGTTCATTCTCTTCTGTGTATTATCCCCATTCTTGTATCAATTTCTTTGACCTGATATTTTCACTGCTTCATTCTATACACTCTGTGCTCTGGTGCCCTTATTTAGAGTATTTTTGAGCACAGTGGCTTAGAGTTTCATGACAGTAAAAACAAGATGTTTTCTTAAAGGAGTAACACAAAAAACACAATGACTCTGTAAAATAACATCTTCATGTATTTTGATTTTTTAACTATTTTCTCAATTAACATGTAAAACAGAGGCAGTATTTTTGGGGAGGAGTGAGGAGCCCTGCATGGTCTTAATCTTCTCATTTGAAAACTACTTCAACAAAAATTATAAATACAGATTACAGTGTCTCTTTTTTCCCCCTTCCACCAATCTTAAGGTTAAAATGAGCCTTAATGCATTTTTATTTAAAGCTCCTATATAATATTGACTATAAAAATTCACCTTGCAATACCTTCATTGAATCTAATAATTTTTGGATGAATAAGTACAGATTTTACATAGATAGTCTTAGCTCAAAAACTTTTATGAAGGTGCCTCCATCATTTCTCCAGGGAAGTTTCTCAAAAGGTTAATCACTGTTAGAATATGTCCTTCTTCCCTTTTGAATTTATCTACCTCCAGTTTTAGCCCTTGAATTTTTTAATGGTTTTGGAATATCATGGCCAGGTGGTTTTGCAGCATGGTCAAACACTAAATCTTCGTCAAGGTCATTGCTTCTTCCCAGGATGTTCAATAATCTTTTGTCCCTCCATATTTATGTCTTTTCATTTGACTCTAGGAAAAATGGTAGCAGACAGAGCCCATTATTCCTCTTTGACTGTGACCCTCTTAAAAATGGTTTCCCTCAATTCAAAAATGCGCCCTGCTTTTATCTATCACTTCCTCAGTCCTTGGTAGTCTATAAACTGTGATGGAAAATTGCTTATATTTTCTTCACATCTCTGATGGAGACATTGAGTTTCATTGGATTGAGGATCTATGCTCATTCTGTGATTTCCTAATAGTGATTACATTTTGTTACCCACCAGTTATCACTTTGTCATGTATTGACTAGATGCTACATTGATCTTGAATAGTGTTAATTCCTTTAATCAGAATGTTGTGTGGAAAAAAAACAGTTTTGCTGACCACATCAAAACTCAACAAAACTTGACTATTTTTACCAGAATTGTCTAAACCAAAAACATGTATAATGAAAGGAAAAATCTGTTGTTTACTGTAATATTTATCTGATTATATAGAACAGTCACAGGCTCAGGATTACTGCTTGCACTGAAAAGACAACCAATCCAAACAAAAGCTACTGTGATCATGCCACTGTCTAATTTAATGTGTTATATCACTCTAAAATCAACACAGCACAGCTTTGCCTGACTAAATACAAGAGGAACATAGTCAGCTGGGAGAGTATGTTCCATAGAATTAAAATTAGAGAATGTACACTGTCTGTAGTTGAGAAGTAATGTCAGGTTGTGTTCTGCGTATCTTGTGTTGTTAAATTTCACAGATAGGAAGGCAGTGGCTGTCACTCCAGGATTCTTGGTTACCTTTTATTACTCTTACTTCAGAAAATGGGATTTTTAAAAATTTTCTTTGCAGCAGTACCTTCTAGTGGTGATGTATGTTTCAGACACAACTATCTTACTGCAGTTATATCAAAAATTTCAAGATACAGCACTTTTCTTTTAAATCCTCTTATATAAAGCTGACTTTAAACCAAGCATTGGGGGAAGTTTTGTCTATTTATTTAATTATAATTCTCCCTTAGAATTCAGAATTAGAATAAGTATTATAATTTTTCCATAGTCAATGTTCAAATTCATAGGCATAATCAAAAGTTCATATTTGGCACTTACCAATCATAACTGTAATTGTTGCCTATCACTCAAAAATGTCTCTTTCCTTTTACAAAGTGCAATGACAAGATTACTGATACAATCCAAGCATGAATAAACTAAACATATGATGTTATCTTCCATGCCTTAAATGTGGGCTGTAGAACTATACTGAAGTACATTTCAAAGGCAATGTCAGGACTTGTCTTTGACAGAATTCCTTAAATCTACCTATACATGACAAACACCAAAACTGATTGAAAAAATTAAAACTGTTTGAAAATTTCTTGAAATTTTCTTGAAAATTTCAAGAAAATATTTTTTCAGTGATATACAGCAACAAAAGGAATTTAAATACTCTGTGAGTATGTATAGATAACATTTACTTTAATCCACAATTTATTTTTTAAATCATATCAATAAGAATTAAATATGTTATTTGCTATGTTTACCTTTTATTATTTTATTTTAGCATTAAAGAAAAAGTCAAAACACAGCCAAAATTACCTGTTCAGACTCACTGGAAGTGTCACAATCGGAATGGTCAACAATAGAATGAGGTTAAGAGAGCTACTGGCACAAAACTAGAGAAACAAACCTCTGTCACTTCTCTGAACACCTCCTGGGGGTATATATTATCACTGATTTTTCATTCCATCCTTTAGAGGTGCTCAGTTATCTAAATTTACTAAAGAATTTCTGGGAAATTATCAACACTAAAGTAGATCTTTTGGGAATGTTAAATTTCAAACAACCAATACTTTTATAGCTAAAGCAATATTAAATCCCTCACCCACTCTTGGTAACTACCATAATCACAGTGCTAACTCTGTGTTTGGGTTTGATTTTTACACTCTAAGGCAAAAGTGCTCTAATTTGAAATAGACCCTTTGATGAACTACTTCACAGACAGAAAATTCACTCCTGCCTGCATGACACTCCCAGTTTCCTAAATTGACACTCCCACAGCTCAGTGAAGGACTCCTCTGAAGGTACCTCCTTCTGTGCAATGCTTTCATGAAATTCAGGTTAAGGTGTGTATGAAAAGATGGCTGAGGACCATACTAGAAGAAACTAAGAAATTATATTCACATCCCAACAGGAACTGTAACTGTAAATTATAGGGTAAAATGCAGTTGCTGCTCCCTGGATGAATGCAGTTGGCATGCTCAACAGCTCTTCCATGATGATTCCTCACACCCACCATCTGCATCCTTAGCACCTGCCAAGGAGGATGGAACAGAGAGGGGAGCAGAGTGGAGACACCGTGGCCCGGCTCTGTTGAGGTCCTTGCAGGGAGGAGAACTTGATGGTGTTTGCAGCTGAGAAATGGCCCAGCAGCTGCCAGCCAGGGCACACAGGGGAGATAACCCTGCTGGTGAGCCAGCAGCTGTGGTAAAATTGCTCTCCTCCAAGGAGCTTGGTTCACTGTAACCTAACTGTACTATCAAGGCACACCTCCATCCGAAAGTTATCTCTGTCCAGGATATGACCACTCCTCCCTAGGCATGTGCTCTGTATTTTATTGACTGTATCTCTGAGAGCAAAGTGAGAGAATTTTGCACTAATCAGTAAAAAAGATATGTATGACTAGAGTCACTCAAGCTCCACCTAAACACAAAGAAATAGTATAAAAGTAAGTTGATAATGGGGAAAAGTTAAAAAAGACTCCATTATAACTGCTGGGATCAGTCAATGGGCTGAACCTGTCTTCTCACCCATTGGGACACCTATTGGGTAAAACCCATACTCTTTATGTTCTGAATATTTTAGTGGGGATTACAGGTTGTGTATGTATTACTTTGAATATGTTTTTGCAGTCAGATACTATTACCAGCAATCTTCAAACCTTAACCTCTCACAATTTCCTATTAATAAAGAGTGTTATTCCACAAACTGTTGATGTGAGCCCCTCATGGGTGCTGGCAGTGGCTGGCAGTGGGTAACATACCTGAATAAAGTGTATCCGACTAAGGGATCGTAAAGTAGGCACACCTGCTGAAGGGTCTCCCTTATGCTGTAGGGGTGTCCCTGAATAAGTCAATAAAGCCACCCTCTGAACCAGCAGAACTGCTCAGTGAAGGGTCCCCATCATGGGATGCTGAGAGGCTGGTTAGGCACAGGGATCTCTGCTCTCCTGGGACACTGACAGAAAAATCAAAACTAGGGTTTGAGTAAATCTCCCTGTGCTTAGGGTTGAGGTAATCTCCCCTTTTTATGTGACAGATTATAAATGAAACAATTAAGTATTTAAAATTGTTTGGGACAAATGGAGAGGGAAGTTCAAACCTGAGCAATTGTGTGGAAATACATAATTAAATGATTTAAGGAAACATGGCTTTAATAAAGAGTTAAAGGAAAACCAGTGATTTGTTAAACATGTATCTGGACACAAGGGGTTAAATGAGTAACTGCTGCAATCAACACAAAAAAAGATCCTTTTCCTAGACTAGTACTTCAAGCAACTGTAAAGCTATTTCTAGTTTTAAAATATATGTCAGTCAAACATACCTAAAAATGACTGTTATCCCCAGAAAATTTGCAAATTATAAGATGAAAGAAGCATTGCCGACGTATGAAGCACTTACTTGCATTCGCCTTCCATGGATTTCTCTAGAGTTCTGTCACATCTAGTCTTCAGCTAGTATGAGCTGGGGATCTGTGTTCTGTTCTAGAAGAACATCTCTAACATGATTACTGAACCAGATTTTTATTTAAGTACAAAACATTCATGGTCTATAAACTAGCAAAGCGCCTTTAAATTACCAACTTGAATAAGTACTTGGCAGAAGCAGAGCTCCAGCATTAGCAGTTGTTAGCACAATGCAGCTGAACAGCCAGCAGAAGATTAGACCTATTTACCTGTGTTGTTTCCTGTTTAGAGTATCATTGCTACTGGTAATTTGAAACAGCTTAAGGGAAGTGAGAGAGAGAAATAAAATACCAGGATAGAATGGACTGATAATAGAATAATGTACAGAAAATACTCACAGGACAGAAAGATATGGTGATGGCTTTGAATATTTTTTTTTGTTTGGAGTTTTCTGTCCAGGAAGGACATCCAGTGCCCACGCTAACTACTTTTGTTATGAGTCAAAAAAACCCTAAAAACCAAACAGTTACAAAAACAAAACAAAAACATTAGAAGGGTTAGATATAGATGCTACAAAAAGACAATAGTGTAAAAGATTTATTGATATTTGGACAGTAAATGTCAGAAAAATATGACTGAAATTA
This sequence comes from Cisticola juncidis, assembly GCA_013400215.1. Classification (NCBI taxonomy): domain Eukaryota; kingdom Metazoa; phylum Chordata; class Aves; order Passeriformes; family Cisticolidae; genus Cisticola; species Cisticola juncidis. Next base: position 15,671 of record VXBR01011472.1, read on the forward strand.
CAATCATACAGAAGAGATAAACTAGACATCTTTATAGAGTTATGTGATGTCATATTTCTAGTTCATATGAGGGGGGTAATCTGCAAATAGATAAAGTTTTTTAGAATGTTATGAGGAGGACTGGAAGGCCATAGAAGTGCTCTGCATTTCTCCACCAGCCAGGTAGAAAGAATGGGCAAAACTAAGGTATATGGGACATTAATTTCCAAGTTGTTAATTTTAGAATAAGTGCTTTGTAGCCTTTGCACAAAAAGCATCATTAAAAAGCTATTAATGTTAACACAGTATTTTGTTTACAGTAATAAGATTGCTGTCTACTGAACAACAATTTGATAATTATACTAGTTGGATAATTATACTAGTTTGCACAGATGGAAGGGTTTAAAAGAAAATTACCTGATCAAATTCTGTTATTGAATTTTAATTCACTTTTGAATATTTTTGTTTTCTGTATGAAACACATAATCCTTTTTACTCAGTTACTTTAAAAAGATTGTATAAACTTTAAACATTTGAGGGGAGGGGTGGGCCTGTCAGTCAATGAAACTTATTTGTGCTTCATATTACTCAGCCTAATATGCACAACTGATAACGAGATGGACATTTTTTCTATGTCAAACATATCAGTGACTAAAGTAAAAAAAAAAATCAAAAAAATCACAGACTCATACAGAATGTCCAAATGCTTTAGGCTGGAAGAGACTTTTGGGGGTAATCTGGTCCAATCCTGCTGCTCTAACAGAGCCACTTGAAGTACATTGCCCATAACCATGTCTGCACAGCTTTTGAATATTTCTGAGGAGGGAGATTCAATCACCTCTCAGGGAAAACTGGGTCTGTTCTTGGTCATCCTCACAGTAAAAAATACATTTCCTGATTTTCAGAGGAAACCTTCTTTGGTTAAGTTTGTGTCCATTACCAGTGCCTAGCTCCATCTCCTTTGCACCTTGAAAAAAAAAATATATATATATATATTTATATTTTTATATATATAGCTAAGATCCTCCTTCATCCTTCTTGTCCCCAGGCTGAAGAGCCCCAGGTCTCTCAACCTTTCTTCATATGTGAGGTACTTTGGTACCTCAATCATCCTTGTCGCCCATTTGCCTCCCTTGCATGAAGAGCCCAATACTGATTCACATCCAACCTGGTCTCCACCAGGACCCACAGGTCATTTTCTGCTGAGCTGCTTTGCAGCTGAGCTACCCCCGGCATGTCCTGGTGCCTGGGATTGTTCCTCTTCAGACTCAGAATTTCCTGAGTTTCCTGACACCCCTTTCTCTGACTGTTGAGACCCCTCTGGATGGCAGCATGACCCTCTGGCCATGATATCAACCACTGCTCTCAGTTTGGTGTCATCTGCAAATTTTCACATGGTACACTCATCCGTCACCCTTATTTTTATGAAGATGCTGAGCAGGACAGGATGCAGTACTGATCCCAAAGATACACTGCTGGTCACTGGCATCTAACCACATTTATGCTGCCCATCACCACCTGCTGACCTCAACAAATTCAGCCAATTTTCAATCTACTTCACTGTTTGCTCCTTTGTGGAACTGTTACAGGAGAGAGTGCCACAGGCACTACTCTAGTTCAGGCAGAAAACATCCTCTGCTCTCAAAATGTCCTCCAGGCCGGTCACTTCATCAAAGTTCACCAAGCTGGTAACACAACACTTCCCACAATGAAGTAATGCTGGATGCTCCTCAAGGCTTACTTGTCTTTAATGAGCCTGGAAATGATTTTTAAGGTTAGCTGTTACAACACCTTTGTAGAAATCAAAGTCAGGGTGACCAGCCTAAAGTTCCCTGATTCCTCCTTCTTGTTATTCTTGAAGATAGCAGTGACATTTGCTTTTCTCAGGTCTTCTGATGCTTCTCCAAGTCTCTCTGATGGATCAAAGGTTATGGACAATGGCTTTAAAATGATTTCTGCTGTCTCCCTCAGTGCTCATGGATGCACTCCATCAGGGCCCACGAATTTATCTTATGCCAAAAGTATATGAAAACAAAACCTCCTGGAAGATAAGTTCTCTGGCTTGTACATTTTCTGGATTATGTATCTTTTACTCTCTGTGAAGATGTCTCATTAATTTTCTGTGTTATGGTTGTCTAGTAGAATTATATGTTTTCCAATATTGTTTACAGACCTCAGATTAGGTCATTTGACCCAGTGTGCCAAACACTAAGCAGAATACAAATTAAATACCTGCATCTTCCAATCCAGGAGATCTCACAATATCTGATGGATATTATTCTAAAAGTACTACATGGTTATGAGCATTACTGATTTCCCTTAACTTTTCATTTCTGTACTGTTTTGGTACTGTAAAATAATGTAACATTCTTAAGAGAAGTCATACCAAAAGAGAAAATTGCTCATAGTTAGTCCTGGTTTGTGTCTTTATTCCAACTTTCTGAAATTAAAGGATTGTGAAATAGGACAAATAGATAACAAATTAGATAAAAGAATGCTTATTGTCATTATTAGTAGACCAATATATTTTAGACACAAAAGAAAACTGATGATTAAGGTGGAATATATACTTAGCTATATTATATCTAGCAATAATAAATGCACATATTTTTGGGTTTATGTTCAGTACTAATGTATTAGTATTTCAGAAGTTTATTTGGCTGCCAAGCTAGAAGACCTTCTCAGTGTCCCAAATATCTCAGTGTCCAGCATAGCTCAGACAATTAAGGTAACATATTTATTAGCAATTGAGCCTCATCTGTGTGTTTTTAGCTACATCTGTAAACAAGAAAGATTTAAACAAGTGTTTTTAACACCATAAATTGTCCATTCATATTTTCAGTAGCAAATAAATGTCTTAGAATGAGTAAGAGTAACTCCTAGTGGTCCAATTGGGAAGAAACCAAACCAGCCAAAGAAAACCACACAAAAAGAACCTCACTACAAAACAAAAGTCCAAAAAGCCCCAAAAGCAACACATTGCACAAATTATCAGCCTTTGGATTAACCTTCCCCACTCTCATATAACATTTGTTTCTCTAAAATGCAGCATCTAGTTGAGGTTTTGGTCATTTCCTGTTTTGGCAAAATAGTCTTCTGAACAAAATACCATAGGCAGGATCAAAATGTCTAGAAGTCATGTCTTTCCCTATATGAAACATTTTCAAAATAATTTGGTGTTACTAGGAAGTGTTGGCATTCATAAAAGGACAAAATTGTCTCAGATATTATTCAAGACACCTAATGCAATTCAATCTGCATTATTACATCATAGGTGTTCCCTGTAGAAAGCCACCAAACCCCAGGTTTCATGGATCACAAGCTTTAAGAAACAGAATTTGTTATGGCCATACCAGGAAGCCCAACTGGAGAATCAAAATAATTAAAAATGAAAGAACGAGAGCATTTGTTCAATTCAATGTTCAACTATATGCAGATCTGTCAGTGTTATTGTTAAACTATCCTGTCTCAGATCCAAATGGTTGGGTAAACAAAAGCAGAGCTCAAAAAGACACAGCAGGTCTTTCTTTGTTCTGAAACTTTACAATAAATGTGAGATGAACAACAATGATTATGGCAAACATTGGACACACTTTAAGTGCAGTGTGCAGAGTGTGGGGAAAGAGAAGAGACACTGGTTCAGCCATGTTTGCAGAGATGTGAGCCAGAGTTTATCCTTCATCTTCAGCTCACTAATTATTTTCCCACATTGGCAGTGAATAGAACTAGATTTCAGTGTCCTACATCTGAACACTGGGCTACCAAATATACAAGTTAACTAAGTCTCTTCCTGTCTTACTTTGTTCAAAGCATTGCCTGGCAGTGATCTTCTCACAATTAGGAGATCCCTTTGCTTCTATAGAAGCAGCGTGGATGAGAACAGACAACAACTCTCTAGACACTGGATCACATCAGCTGTCTGGGTCCAGCCATTTTCAAAAGGAACCATTCAAGTAGCATTGAAAATAACATTCATTGATGCAGGCTCATGTGCCTGAAGATTTGATACTATTATGTGGATAAGAAGCACTTAAACAAAGAAGTTGTGGACTTTTGCTGTCAGGTTGCAGGTACATGAAAACCAAAGTCTCTGACTTAAGCAAACTTAACCATTCTCACATGCTAAATCAAGATCTGAAAAGCCAGATGTGATCCACTATTCTTAAGACTTCTCTCATGTTTCTCTTCATAGGAAAGTTTCTTTGAAACCTGATGCTTGGCCTCTGAGTAGTTCGTTCTACAGTTACTGACTGTCCATGTGCTTTGAAATGTGAGGGGGTGACACTGCACCTGATGTGCTGTTTTCCATACTGGCAGCCAAGTAACACTTTGGTTTCTCCTGACTTTAAAACACTAACCCTAGAACTGAAGACTGAGATCAGCTCACTCTCACATGGACTAAAGATTAGAGCAATAGCCCAAGGCTTCTTAAAACACTATGATGCCATACATAGATATAAATGTTTCTGGCACTGAATGGTGCCTTAAGAACAGTAGCTAACACTTTGTCATTTAAATTTCAGAACACCCCCTAGAATCAGATGAATCATTTTGCATTGATTTTTCCAGGATGTGAGCCTATATATATGTAACTCTCAACTAGCCTAGAGAAGAATGGGAGGCAAAGTGGCTGTTGCTCAGATTGACTTAATTCTGACAGATAAGAAGAACAGGAAACTTCTGTCAAACCTCTGTTGGTTTAAAATCAAAGTCTAGTTGAATAACACCATCATGAATCCCCAGAATACAAAATGGTGCCATTATTAGCAAAGGCCATAAACCATTAGTAATTGTTGGTAATAAACTTTCAGGTAAAAGAAAAAAAGTATGTGATGGTGCATTATAAAATTTAAGGTGGCTGAAGAGCTATCAGTTGGTCAGACACACTGAAACACAGAAAAGTAGGAGATATTTGTATTTAATCGATCCTATTGAGCCAAGAACAATATTTTAGAGAATACCTCCATTGTTCTGTGACAGAGGTGTTAACCGGGTGAATGGAATCGACCAGTGATGAGATTAAATGTAAATTGCTATTAAAGGTCTGCTACCAGCTGAGCCACTAAAAGAGAGAACTCTGATTAAATGGGTATGGTCACCCAGCTGAAAAAAGATTTGGGTCCTGCTGCTGAAGATTACTGATATATTTGCCCCATTTTGCCAGGAATGTAAAAGTTACTGAAAAAAAGGCAATGCTACTGTTCCCTCATGGATCTGGAAAATGAGAGCTTTCCTTTGCTGTTGTGAGGAGTAGTAGGTGATCATAGAGTACTGTAATTCACCATTTCAAACTCTGTAATGCAAGCATAGAAATCAGCAACTAGAGGGAGGGAGAGCCCAGAGGTCTCCTTTTACATATATTCCAAATAAAAATTTCCTGTCAAGGAAGGTAACAAAAAATCTCTGTGCATCTAACCACCCAAACACAAGTTCCTCAGATTCTGGTGTGCCCCTGAAGAGATGTTAGTCTGAGTTTCCATCATGTTGCCATATCTCATGCCATGACTTGCCAATCTGTTAGTTTATCTGCTTCATAAACTTTCAATCAAATGTTTAATCCAACTTGGCTTATTTTCCCTAAAGTACTAGGTAGTGATCAAATTATTATATCAGCTGGCAAATCTGAGGCAATGGTCATCTTCAACCATTCACTCTCAGGGGCAATCATCAAGTGATGCCCTGGAGTTGATACACTTCTGCCATGGAGTAGCTGGAGACAAAACAGGATGTGCAGTTTCATATTAGTTGTAAATGTATAAATTTTTTAAAAACTCCTCAAACTTTTATTTGTACACTTTTTTTTTCTGTGTGTGTGTGCACAATTTATAAATTAGCCACAAAAGAAGAAATATTGAAAACAAACAAATCTTATGTCTGAAATCCTAATCTTATTTACTGGGTTCTGCAAAGAGGTCTTTAACCTCAAATTCACCATCTATGATTGACTTTAGTTTTGTCATTGACTTTTGTTTGTAGTCAATACAAACAGCCTTTCTGCAGAAAGGGTGCTGAACTGGATGGACAGCAGATCTTTTTTAGGACATGTACAGCATTCTTTTATCAGCAAATGTATTAATCATGAGGACCATCAGGAGAAAGCTGTGGCACATCCAAGATAAGTCAAGGGGTAACAATTGAGAAGTCCAGAGAAATATTAGACAATCAGTCATCCAGAATGACAACAATAATTGGGTTATATAAGTCTCTATCTAGTAAAGCAAGAATTAAGAAGAGTAAAAAATAATAATTTTAGAGACTCATAAATTTAATTTTTGTTTAAGGAGGAAAAAGTTTAAATGAGTTAACTATTTTGTCAAGAATAAATTTTTCTTCAGCACAGAGAGACCTATTCCAGTGATCAACTACTATGATAACTGAAAGTGCAACATCTCCCATAACTGACTCAAAGTAGACAGTTACTTGTATTTCTTTCATTCCCAAATATTTAGAACCTCTAACCATTCAGATCATAAAGAACTGGGTTCTTCTCTGCTTAGTCTTACATACAAATAATACAGTAATATAGGACTCTAAACAGAGGGAAAATGGGGACAGACATGTATGACTTCAGAAAATGATCAGCTGGAGATGTAATTGTTATTGTGAGGAAGGGAGTGTTAAGCTCCAAATTTTAACCTCATCACATTCAGGCTTAAAAAAGGAACACAGATATAGCTGATTTATTGTCCATCCAGTGTAATATGTCTGCAGCTCTCATTTTTATCCAGGTTTCTAAATGTTGAATACACCTGAGGATATGTGCAGCATTGCAGAAGGCAGCATACATGACAACACACAAAGAAACAAATCTGGAAGTGGCTTCATAATATCTCTTCAGAGTCATTTACAGTTTTTTAAAAGTAAACTGCATGTTGCACACTGCATGTTCTTTGTTGATCAGTTTCATACAGGTTTGCTGAGCACATGCATTTTTTCCTCTAAGAATTTATTATACACTAATAGGCAATCTTCTAAAATTAATTTTATCATTGATTGTATAAAAATCAATAAAAAGAAAACCCCACCAAAAAAATTTGCACCTTGGTATTAGATATTCTGTCCAGATCCATCAGGTGTTTATTCTAGTGTTATACAAGAGCAAAAGCTGATAGGATAATATCATGCAGCCTATACTGTGGAAGGCACAGAATATAACACACATACTCCTCTGTAGGCCACGCATTATTACAAAATAATATCTGCTATAAAAATTATATAAATAGCTCTATATCTATACCTCATTTTCTATTTATATATATAATGTGTATTCACACATTATGCAATAGACGATAGATTAAAAATTACAAACATACTCTATTATTGTGGGGTCCTGTATATCTTCAGCTCTTCTCCCTCTTTTCTCCAGGAATAACTTAGTTACAGATTACCATTGCACTAGATTAACAACAAATATCTATCTCATTACCTGAAAATCTTTTATCTAAAGAGAAACTAGAATGCAATTAAACAAAAGCTGTGCAAGGCACCAAAGGAAGCTCTGTGGCTAAACCAGTTTTTCAGAGTAAGATGTTGTTTTCACAGTGATTTATGCCTCAGAGCAAACACTGAGACTGCTTGCTGTGCTCACAGCCCTTTAAGGAGGCAAAAGAGAAAATCTGCCAATCTAATAGTTCTGTGACTATCGAGCATAGAGAGTTGTTCCATTAGATAAAATTTCACAGCAGCTTCCAATTTCTGTTTGATATGGCTGCTTAATGGTTTGTTGGGTTTTTTGGTGTTTTTTGTTTGTTTGTTTTGTTTTTGTTTTTTGCTTTTTTTTTATTCCAGTTAGTTATCAAATACAATAGAGAAGCTATATTTAGAAGTAGAATACTTTAAAGGAAACATTTAATACAATTCTCTTTTGCTGAAGAGGGAAAATAGTCAAACTGAAATAAATGTATATTCTTTTGAAAATAAAGCCGGTTTTATGGAGGGAGAACAAAATGGAAGCCTCAGAGTTTTATTCAAAAGATTAATGTCTCTTGCTGTGTTGACATACTTTGGTACTGTAGTAACAAGATGGTGTTTAACATTTTGCCAACAAGAACAGATAAGATTTGATTTTTCCCTTTTGGGTTGCGACTTAGTGGGAAGCAGCTGGTTCAAAGAAAGTGTGTATCTTACCCTGTGCACTCCAACCAGTTAGCATGATAGCAAACTGGGAGTGGATGGATGAGGAGAAGGCTGAGGTACTCAAAGTTTTGCTTAAGTCTTCAATGACAGTATTTCTTTCACACCTCTCGAGTGGCTGAATTGCAAGACAGGGGAAAGGGGAGCAGAGTTTCTCCCTGTATAAGAGAAGATTGAGTTCATGACCACCTGAGAAACCTGAATGTTCATAAGTCTATGGGACCCAATAAGACGTATCCTAAAGTCCTGAGGGAGTTATTTGATGTGGTCACCAAGCCACTCTCCTTGATATTTGATATGAGCTGTTTACCATGGGAAATAGAAAACTACAGAGAGACTTTATTAGAGCCTCTCGACACCTAAAGGAGGTTATTGAAACCTGGGGACAGATTTTTAGCACTGCCTGTTGTGATAGGTCAGGGAGCAAAGGTTTTAAACTGAAAGACTCTATATTTAGACTAGATATAGGGAAGAAATCTTTATGATAAAGGTGATGAAACACTGGGATAAACTGCCCCACCCCTGGAGACATTCAAAGTCAGGTTGAACGGGGAGAATGAACAACATGATCTAGTTGAACATGTCCCTTCTCATTACAGGGGGAATTAATTGGACAATGTGACCTTTTAAGATCCTTTCCAACCCAAGCTATTCTACATTTCTATGATTAAACTAGACAAATTTTTGTGATTTAGGTTTGTACACCAAAGCAGAAAAGTAATTATTACTAGGTGCTCTGGCTGATTCTAAGTGATTTTTGTGCATATATAGTCACCGCCAATATGTTTTATCTATTTTCTTTCAAGAAATGCTCCCATAAAATCATCCATTTCTTGAAGCACCCAAGTCAATCTTTTGAGAGCAAAGTTTTTTCCCACCTTTCCTGGTTCACTAGTTTGGCATGGAAAAAGATGCATCTCTTTCTACAGTGAGTTTAGTAACAAAAAAACAATATTTCCCATTATATCTGGCTACTTGCAGTGCTCCAACCCAAACAAGCACTGATAAGAAGACGAATGACAAGACTTTGGAGGGAATCCAGCCTGAGATGTGAATATAGGCCACTGGAGCTACTGCAATTTATTGCTCCTCCATTTCACTCTACTGAGCATGCTGACACAGCATTAATTAATAATCTCCTCTGAATACAAAACCTCTGATACCACTTACATTATAATATTTTTATATCTTGTTATATGTCATTAGAGTTGACATAACGATAATATCCACTTTGTAATGGAAATCATTTTAATAGGAAGAGCATTAAAACAACATGGTACATGAAGAAAGTGTTATTTGGTGTATATTCACTGAAGTATTGCCAGAAGGCAGAACATAGCAGGATGAGTAGAAGGCAGCAAATATCACTTCTCTGACTCCCTTAATAAAAACATATCTATTTTGATTAATGTTTCTTACTGTCTTAAATCTTAACTTTTTCTTTAATTCTCTATGCAAGTTGTTGGTTTTTTTAATACACATTCATGCTCTTATAAAGCTCCATAAAATAGAAATTTTAAGTAAATTCTAGGATTTGGACTTTATTTGTGAATGAAGAAGGATGATCGGACCTTCTCATTACAGGGGTGACTGTGTCATGACTTTGTGATAGAAGTGATAAACTTCCAGGGATTCTCACAAGGAAAGAATTGTTCCATGAGATAAAACATATAAGCCAGGACTGGACTATATCCCTTCTATTGCATTAAGTCTGAATCCTAGAACCATTTGCTGTTTTCTAATCTGTGCAGGCAGTTTTGCAAGGCAGAATGTCAAACTCTTTTCTCACCAGGACAGAAAGATGTTCTTCTCTTTCTGTCCTTCCTTTGCCTGTCTGTAGTATTCAGTAAGCTTCACTGTAGATCTTTAATATACAGATATGGTTCCTGTGTTGCTAGGTGGCTGCTGACTAAAGGGGGTTAGGACTTATTATGGAATGCACAGGGAAGAGGATAGCCTTGCAGTCCAATAAAACTTGTGCTATGGCTGGTTGTGATAGGTAGGCATAAATCAGCAACCAATACATGTCAAATCTCTGTAGATGCAGAAAATTATACAAATCATGCTGACAGTTTGCTGCTATTTGATAATTTTAGCCCTGCCAGATCTAGCAGTTTGATAACAAGGATTCCTCAGGGTACCACAGTCACACTTTGCAGTGACTTCTATCAAGCTGCCTCTAAATAAAGCATTAGGTGAAATAGTCACTTATCTCTGTCTTTTGTGAGGCAATGAACAATAAACATCTGACTGATTAAGCATTTTTATGTTGTGCTCAGTGTGTGAATGTGTGCACTTATGCCTTCAGAAGATTATCCTGAGCTTGGAGCTATAAAGCACAGAGCAAATGCAGCAGTAGGTGGCCATCAACACCTTATGCTGAGCATGTCCAGGTGTCATTTCTCTCTTCTGGCCTCAATAACAGAGGCCCCCAAAGCAGATACACCTAAATGACAAATGGATTGCTTAGTGCCTCTGACAGCACATATCCACCTGCATCCCTTCCTAATGGAAAGAAAAATGTTTACAATTTAGATTCATTAGGCAGTTCTCACAGGTTTTGTAACAAAGGCTATACAAATATACACTAATCTGTATAAATAGATGATCCTGACAAATAAAATATTTTGAATTATTATTATATTTAATATAATTTTTGAAGTCAATTGAAAATACACTGTTTGCTGAGCTGCTTTCTACTCATTTCCAAGACATAAACACAGAACTGAAATGGCTATTTTTGGCATTGGTGATGTAAAAAAAAAAAACTGTTAAAAATTAATTGTACTCCTACTCTTTAATGCAGAGTACTGGGAGCATGGGGATGGAGGACCTAAGCTTGGAAATCTGGATGCAGTTTCTCACTTATAGCACAGATGCATCGTGACCTTTACACATTGGCACAACAGTACAGGATTGTTACTACACATTTTCTGACACTCGTCTCTATTCCTGTTTACTGAAGAATAAAACAACTCTGAAGTAAATAAAAAAAATTAATTTTGCTTGAATCCAGAAGTATCTTTTTTTTTTTTTCATTTTAAGATATGTCATTCCACTCATCTGTTTTATAGCAGCAACTAGGAACTACAACCAAGATCAGAATAGAAAGATGGCTGATAGTTTTACACTGATTTTTAATTATCTTTCATTTAATTATCATTCATATCAACAGTATTTTGAGTTCATTAGAGGATCAATTTTTTAAAGACTAGACATATTTGAAATACAAAACTGTCGGTATAAAAGATAAAAAGAAAGAACAAAAGTGAAAAGCCTTTTTTTTTCCTCCTGGGTAAAATAATGCCTACTTTAATAATACTATGTACAGATGTAAAGGAGTTAAAATTATAATTTTATCTATTATACATGTACTTACTTTTGTACTTATGTTACTTGACTTCAGCAAGTCCAAATTTGTTAGGAGTAACAGATGGAAATCACCCTGAGGTTAATATCTCTTCCCTTCTGAACTGCCAGCTTCCAGCAGGTTTTTTATAACCTTAATTTTGGTATGCTGCTGCTTTCAAATTCACACTGTAAGCATTTTTCTTCCTTTTTTCCCCCCTTACTTTTGCATGTGTGTGTGTGTGTTTATATTCTTCATTATACATCAAGGGTATTTTATGCCTTTTTATTCATTATATTCACCATAACTGTGGTTGTACTCTTGTCCTCATGAGTCTGCTGTTTGATCACTCTTCGAAGCATTTGCTATCAGCTTTGCAATTCTCACAGCAAGTACTCTGAACATATCTGTTCTTTGCAATTCATCCTTCAACATTATTTTGATTTTCACTAAAACTTTGCCAGAAATCACATGACAGTTATTTTTATGTGAAATGCTGAATGTTTAATCTCCTGTGTAAAATATTCAATGTATGCTTAAGGCATAAAATGTGTGTTCTTATACTATAAAAAGCTTCAAGTAGCTGATAATGTTGTATATCAGGGAAGTGAACAATCTGCCAAAAAACAGGGAGGGGTACAGTGGAAAATCCCATCCGAGTTTTGGTAGTAGGGAGTCTGTATAAGAGTCAAGACTGCATTTTATCACTATCTAACAAATACTTAATATATGTTGAAGTCAAAGAAATTTTTACATACACAAATTTAGACCAATAAGTACTTAAATAAAATATCTGCACAACTTCACAGATTATCACAGAAGCAAAAATTGAACAAGATAGAGTTCATTGTACACATCCTCAGACTCTTTCTTCCTACTAAGAAAAACCTTTTACACAGTAGTTCTTTAAATCCCATGGAAAAAACCTGAAGTGTAAAGCCTTGTTCAAAGCTGCCATGCAATTCAATATCTTATCAAACCAGGATATTGTGTATGTGTGTGTGTCTCTGAAAGACGAGTATACTTGAAAAGTATCAGAATTACTATCTCTGTGTTCCATGGAAAACACACAGAAAACTGCATGTCTCTGATAAGCTTAATCTTCAATATTCTTCTCAAAAGAATTTAGCACTCTCGATATTGCAAATATTTCCAAGTTACTTAAAACTACTCATTAAAAGTATATTCTTCAAATTGCAAAGTGCTCAGAAAAATCCCATGGAAGTTCAGGATTATGCATGTTTGTGTAACCCCCCTCCTGTGCATGGAAATTTTAATATAGTCATTAATTACCCAGGCAACATTAAAATCCTTTTAACATTTGTCTGCAACACCAAGAATTACAGGGTTTACCCCGTAAAATTTCCCTGGTTGAATTGGACATAAAGCCACACACTGGATATCAAGTGGTTTGTGATGTAACCTTCACTAAAGACATCTTTATCACTTGAATGACTAGAATAACAGGTTTATGTTGTGCTTATCTGTGCAGACTAGGATTAAAGAAAAACCCACTTGGCCTTAGCATTTCATGAACACATGCTGAGAGCAGACACATGACGGGAAAGAAAAACTTCAGGTAATATTTAAGGTTCTGATGAGAACTACATGCTGGTGTTCATAGCTCATTGCAGCATTTTAAAAACTTTACCCTCACACCTCCTTTCTTCTCAAATCTTCCATCCAGACTCTTCCTTCCTCAGCTCTTGTTTTGGTCATTCCAAGCCCAGATTTTTAGGATTTTTTGAGTTTCTACTCATTTTTTCCATTCTATTTATATTTGTTTTCACTAGGAAAAAACAACAACAACAACAACAACAACAACCAAAACAAAACAAAACAAAACACCAAAAAACAAAAAAACAACACTCAAAACAAACTAGGCAAAATTAGGATGTTGAAAAACGTGGTCTGCACAATCAGCACAGGTACTTTGTAGGGCCCACAGGAACTCAGCTATAGATTCAAGGATTCTCTGTCACCAGACTGAAGCATGATCAGTAGGACCAAAATTGTGGAAGACTGAAGAATTGTAAAGTAAACATGTCTTCCAAGGGCATGTGTCTATGGAAGTATTGGAAAAAAAAAGTTTTTAAATTTGACCTACTTGTGATGAGTTTTTGGAACATAAAAAAAGAAGTCACATTTACACGGCCTTTTCTCTACTGCTTTTCAAGACCTTTTATTACAGAAGAAAAAGAACCAGAATTATCAGAGAAAATTATACCTTTTTTTTTTCTTTTACAATGGTGAAAAAAAGTATGTTCCCATATTCCAATCTATAAAAATACCTGGATAGCTTTATTCAATTTTTTTTTTCTGTTTCTTTTAGTCAGCCTACAGGCTGGGAAATTTGAGTCCAGATGGCTGAAGTTTGGCAAACTTATAAACAAACGAAATCAGGGTCTTAAAATGGAAGTGATGGGCAACATTACTAATTAGGCATTCTATATTTATTTTGCCCAGCTGCCTCCTCTTTTCCATTCCCAAATAAAAATAACCAATAAAACAGAAAATTGAGTTTGATGAAAGATTACGAGTTTGCAGCCTTGTTTTGGGGGTGGGATTAATGAAATCCTGTGTATTAATACCTAAACATACTTGTAGGTGGCTGTCTCTCCTGGAAACTTCCATTTTTTCCGAAAGCCTTCTTGTTAAGTTATTCAGATTATGCTAATGTGTTCTCTCTGTAGGTGTAAATGTTAGTTAGACAGCGATGTGCATTCTAAAAAGTGTGCATTGTCCATTCACTGTTACCTCTCAACTCCAACTTTGTAGGTTTACCCTGTTGTCCAAGGTCGGTGTCAAAACAAAGGGAGAAATTGTGTTGGTGGCACTCTGAGCTTTCTGACCCTGGTTTTGGTTAACTTGTTTTACCCTCTCCCTGTATTTCTGCTCTCCCTCTAGCCCTTGGAGCCCAGCTGACCCCTCTGTCCATCAGCACCCACTGCGCCCTGACAGACGGGAGCATCCTCCCCTCCGGCCCGAGCGCCTCGGCTGGCTCCACACTGGGAGCACTTCTGATATCACGGTCTTTATTTGAACTTGTGAGATCTGTATTTGCTGGAGAAGATTTATACTCTGCACCTCAGATGTGGTAATATGGAAAAGCTGGAAAAAGGCAGCCATGGAACCACAGCACCATCAAGTGACAATTGCCTCTGTCACTGAAAACTCTACCTCATGAGCACAGATAGGTCATTTCACTTTTGTCTCTCACCCTCTTTTGGACAAAGGTGATGAAAAACTACATTTCTAAGAGAATTATAGCTGTCAAAAATTTAATTTGAACCTATTTTTACTTATTTAAAGTAAAACTTTATTCTAACAAGGCTTTTGTACTGTGTTTTTTGGAAATACTGTAGCGTATTTGGCTCAGGGTATATACCAAAGGTTGCAATGAGATGACTGAGCTTCCTTTCCAGCCACATTTCATACACAAGGTAATATTATACACATCATTTAGTATTTCTATGCTTTAGTTCTCTTGAATGGAGTGAAAAAATTGTAGCTACCCCTATTTTAAATACAGTTTAATTAAACACATTATATCAAAGAATTATATGTCTGATTCCTTTATCATACTTTTTATTTCTTTTCTGTTTCTCTAAGGATTAATGGGTATTTAAACTGACAGCATTACCTGTTGTGATCTTGATTAGACAAGGGTATTCACAGGAGTTTTTTGAAGCCCACACTAGCACTTTCAGTGGTTCAAATATTCCATCCAATCTATAGAGCAGAGAATAGACCACATCAGGAAACCATTACAGGAATCATAAGATGGGCATCAGTTCTCCTTTTTTCAGGCCCCAAAGTGAACTAGAGGACAGCAAAGGACCCCAGTTAGGCTTTGTGCTGAGTGAAGGGCAGAGGTGATATTTTTCCACTTCTCCCAAAGCCTGGAGCTTTCTAGCACCTGCTTTGATTCCACATGCAGAGACCCTTAAGCTGCCTTCAGAGGCCTTTGACACGATGCCTTTTTCACATGTAGTCTTTCTGTTCAGAGCAAAGGACAGGAAAATGGGGCAAAAATAGCTTCGTGTCACACTGAATGTCACACATTCCTTATAGGTGGAATGTAAGCCTAAACTGACAATGTACTTCCAACAGCATATCTCCTTCATAAATATTCTATCACATGGAGAGACATGACAACATGTAACATATGAGGTTTTTACTGCCCAAAATGGTTACACCACAATATAACATAGAAGCAGGTTTTATTGACCATTAATACATTATATATGTGTATACAGAGAGATACCTAAGTATGTGGACATATTCTATATCTATACATATATATGTAGTAACAATGTACCAGGGTAGTTTTCACTTTTATTACTCCTGTGAGGTTTATTCACAAACATGACCACTCAATAGTGGAACAATAAGCAAGGACATCATAAATATTTTACTCAACCACTAGAAGTAGATTCAGGACATATGTCACCATTTAGGCTCGTCCTTTCCTCTGGAGGAGTCAGAGTGAGGGGGAAAGTAATCTGAACTAATGGCTCTTAGATTACCAGTAAGTAAATAATGTCAGACATTAGCCAATGTCCTGAGGCCAAAATCTGCAATCCTGTTCATGTCCCAGGCAGTCTGACTGAATCAGAAACAAATGAAGCCTTTCACTAGCTCCCTCCTCAATAGATCCCTCACTCTTGATAGGTATCTGGGGCTTGGAACTATCTGGAGGGAACATACATAACTTTATTTAGCTGGAATGTGAACATTTGGATGACACAAACACCTGTGACTGAATGGAAATGGGTCTTGCTTAAGCTAGAGCATTCTACAGAAGGTTTTGGAAATGGAGAAATGTATTCTTAAAACATAGTGAAAAAAACTTCTACACCTCTTGGGAAAAATGCTGATGTGATGGTAATAAAAGTGGTAACATAAGATAGAAGTACACAGCTTCCAAAACCTCTTTGTGTAGATTTCTGAAATGCATGAATCCCCACTATGTTCAATCTGCCTCTACATCTGGTCCCAAAATATGATTTGTGATTTTAATATGGTTGGTAAAACATAAGTTAATGTGTTTTTCTCTGCTAGAACTAAAGCATCTAATTAAAAAAAAATTTAGAGAGGGAATGTCTAAAAATTATGTAACATGAGAGAGAGAGAATTTCCTGAGACATCAGCCCACAGTAATACAATGGTTCTTACTCTTGCTGCCTACAGGTCACCCCAACATCTTTATGGTCTTTATATTTAAGAGATGAGTCAAATGGGGGAAACCTCACTGTTAAAACCATTTTCCTGCCTGAAATCTCATCCTGTTTTAATGATGTTCATTTTTTCAAAATTATAATTTGAGCTTTTGCATGAAACTTTAAAGCAACAACTACAACAAAAGTAATTTAAAAAACTAACAAAACAGATAAGAGGAAAAATTTGAGTCTGTTTTTATTTCTTATGTTTGTCTATTTGCATGCTTGCTTTTCTAAAAATACCAAAGTTGTTCTGGGAGTCAAGTAATCACCAGCTTTTCTACAGGTCAGTCTTAGCTGCATGTGTCACAACACTCACAACACATTAATTTTCCATTAAGAGAGATAATATTACACATATTATGTGTTAAATAGAAGCCAAAAGGTTTGTTGTAATGAGCACTCTCTATAGCAGTTGTTACTGTTTCCTCCTCTATTTGTGTCACTCTGGTATCCGTGTAGAATGTTGGAAGTGTAAATTCTCTCAAGTTGTAAGAGACCTACAGGGATCATGGAGTCCAGCTGCTGGCCCTGCCCAGGACAACCCTAGAAATCCTACCACGTGACTGAGAGCATTTTCCAAATGCTTCTTAAACTCTGTTAGGCTTTGTGCTATGACCACATTCTTGGGAAGCCTGTTCCAGTGCCCAATCGCTCTCTGCGTGGAGAATCTTCTTGTCGTCTCCACTCTAATTCTTCCCTGACACAGCTTTAGGCTGTTTCTGTGGGTTAAAAATTCTATTTAATCCTTGGGGAATAAGGCTCATAAGAGTATTTTTTATTGTAGTGTAATTTGTTGCCAGTTTCTTTAAGTCTTATAAATGTTTCTAGTGATGTGATATTTGATAGGTACTTATTTTTATAATCCAGAGCTCTGAAAGTGTCCACAGGGATCTAGGCATGTATTTCTCAATGAATTTTTGTTTGGCAAGATAACAACTTCCTTTGCACAGCACACTGAAGTTCTAGGGCTAGCGTTCCTCATAGGGTAACTCCAAGAATGATGTGGGTAGTGACAGTGGGTTTTGCACTTTATCTTTGAAATGATGGCTCAGACAAGATGGCTCAGAATTCAGTGTGCTACACTCAAGTTTAGGCCAAATAGGCTTAGGATAGATGTGCTGTGTCGAGACAGTAGAAAATGCCATGGACTTGGAGGAAGCTTGAAGCCACTGACCCCTCACTCTACCTTGGTCTGAGGAGAGGTGCAGGGTGGTTATTCCATGGATTGGAGTACTCTTATGAAAGTAAACTTGGATCAGGAAACAAAATAACTCTCTGGTGCAGTGGGAATGAAAAACATGATGTACTCATTTTACCTGCTTCCCTGCAAAGCTCAGGGCACGCTGGTTTCCATTTTTAGTCTGGCTTTTGCATTTTATATTTAACCTTCTGTATCCAAAATACACAAGATACACAAAATGAACAAGAAACATAGGACAGGGCACTGGATATCAGACATCCTCCTTTCATTCTCTTCCTCTCACATGAGTGTCTGGCAACACATTCCCATTTTCTGGCAAATTGTGTTATTCTTTTTCTGTGTTTTTGTAGAGCTGGAATGTCAGTTACTGGGTATATCCTCTTCTCCAGAATAGCCAGTCTTCTGTGTTTATAAGGTATGAGAACCACTGACTTTAATCCCAGCTGAAGGGATATCTGAAGCTCCCCTTCTGTGTTGTGAAGGCATGATTAGGTTAAACATGAGTTTTCTAAGCCTCTTTCTTCTCTGCATTTACTGTGTCCTGGCTTTTGTTACCCAGTAAAACACACAAGCCAGATGCTTTTGGGATCAAAGGCTCTTCTAAAAGAAAGCTCTCTGGAATCCTCCAGTGCCCTGACTGAGTACTGCTAATTCCACAGTGCTGCTCTATGCTAGTGGTTAGTGCCAGCTGGTGTGGGCCTCCCAGGGGGAGCCAGGGCAGCAGATGCTCATCCTGACACGGGCAGCACCAGCATCACCTCCGAGAGCTCCTCCCTGGCTGAACGGGCGCGCATCCAACCTGCTCTGCATCCAACCTGCTCTGCATCCAACCTGCCTGAATGCCTGCAGTGGGGGAACGAGCTCACAGAGCTAAACACTGCTCTAAGCCTTAGTCAGGAATGAATTTTCAATTTCCTGACCTTTAAAACCAGGTCATTTTTCCCAGCTGACTTTTTAATTACACAATATAATTTATAAAAATAATTCATATTAAGAAAATCA
The DNA here is from genome assembly GCA_013400215.1 of Cisticola juncidis. Classification (NCBI taxonomy): domain Eukaryota; kingdom Metazoa; phylum Chordata; class Aves; order Passeriformes; family Cisticolidae; genus Cisticola; species Cisticola juncidis. The sequence goes on from VXBR01011472.1 coordinate 34,560, forward strand.
ACAGCTGTTTATAAGGTTTTAGAAAATGAATAATAATAATTCAGATATATGTATAATTATACTTATCTTAGGCAAAAATACAAAGTTCACATTTATCATGAGGGGATCTTCCATTACATTTGGAGTCTAAAGAAGCTAATGAATTGATTACAGTAATAATGGGAATAAATGAAATAAGTTATCCTGAAGAAATAGAAGTTGAAATCTGAATTTAGTATTCTTACAGTATAGTTTTTCCAGCTAATACTTATGTCTGTAACACATTCTTGAGAGGCAAATCCTACAAACTGAATCAGCATTGTTTGACAGGTCCCAACCAGTGTAATGTTTCATTCTCTCAAAATTCTTTTATTCAAAATAGACAAATGAGGAGTGGTCTGAGATTCCTGGGGCAGATGGTTATTCACAAAGTTTCTAAGTCAATGGAACACTTAAAAATCTAAATATTATTATCAATTATTAATGTGAACGAATGAATGAATGAACGAATGAATAAAATTACTGAAGTGAAAAGTACTAATCTAATCTACTGTTCTGAGCTCTGTGAGAACATTTTTTATAATTTAGGAACTGTTTCAGATTTTTCATTTTCTTCAATAATCTGCAAGATTCTTGTATTGATGGGACTGGGAAATCAGATATGTAATTGTAAGGTAAGGAGCTTGGGAAACAGAAAGATTGAAAGAGGTTGCACCACTAAGATTGTATAAGGAGAGATTATTAGATTTATTCATTAAATAAAAAAGGATATATTTATAGTACCATGGAATCATGGTATAAGAAAGAATCATACTACTTAAGGGGGGGAGCTTATTTTACCATTAAACCCACTTACAACCACAATCTTGTTCACACTGTTGGTCAAGGTTTCTTTTAAAAGTAATTAGTAGTTTTATATATATTAATATTTAATAATTCTCCTGATTTCTTGTAAATTAACATTATTCTTTGAATGTGTTAGATGTATGTGCTTTACAAAGTTCTTCATTTGTAGAGTCTTTGAACTTTATCTCAAAGCTGAAATTATATGAACTTTTAAAATAAAATCTGGTTCCTATTTTGAAGTGTGTTTGTTTGTGGCTTAAGCAATCTGCTCAGTATTTTCCTAACTAAAGCAGATAGATTTCAAGGATACTTCTGTCATCAATTGTCAGAAATAGCTGCACTTTCAAAACACTACAACACTATAACAATTTATCAGACTTTTTCATTTGTTTTTCAACCTCCAGGTTTTGCCTGCCAAAAGCTCCAAAGGCACTCTCATCCATTTCCTTCTGTGTCAGCTGGTCAAATGAAGGTGTCAAAATATGGAGCAGGAAGAATTCCCTGGAGAATATCTTGATCTCATCCTATTTGTTCTAATACTAAAGTCTGATGAAATTATGGAGACCTGCTATGATACTTGCCATTAACTGGAGTATTACAAACTAGAGCTTAGACTACTTGTAAAAAAGGTGGATGCCATAAAGCTCTCTGGAAATCTATCTCTATCAAAGATTCTGTTCATGCAAATCACTAAGTAGAAGGGTGATCATTTTATACCAGCCTTTCAGTTTTGAAATGCTCCATAAGAATCTCTTCAGCACAAGGATCTCAATATACAGAGATTTTAGAATGCTTGAATGTTCTTATTTCTGGTGTTTTCCACCTAAAATGATCTAGTGGAAATGATGCATAAGAGAAAAAATATTTTTTTAAGGAGTAAACCAGAAATTATTACTCATCCATAGTTATGAAGTTAACATGTGAAAGCATTTTTGTCTTGCTGCTGGAGTGAGTCGCTTTTGGATAATATTCAGTCTGGGTTAAGCTGGTAAAACCTGCTCCTTAAAGAGAGGAGCAAATTATATTGGGCATTTTTAAAGCATCATTTTGATGCCAGGTGACAATAGCTCCTGAGAAATGGAGGGCCACAGTATTGATCTTTCAATAGACATCAGTCCTCCTACAAGTTGCAGAGCCTACAGCAATAGCTGCTGTATTACTGCGTACCTTTCTTCTGTAAAAATGCTGAAAAATGCTAAATTTATTTCTGCATTTTCTTTTAGTTTTAGCAATGTCCTTATATTAAGGACAAAAAAAGAGTCACTTGGAGATGCTATAAATAGGCCAATATTCCAAATTTTATTAAGGCTTGGAAATCTCTCTACTAAAAATATATATTTCATCCAAAATCATGTAATAGATAAAATCAGTTAATCACAAACACCATAGTAAGTAATTAGAGCTATCAATAGTAGATGGAACCATTTAAAATGCTTCTGAGATCCAAAAATGTTTAAAGAGAACAATATTTTCTCACAATGAGGACTTGAATTTGCCCAAAGAGGCAGGATCTTTAAGCATTATTTAGATAAATATTTAGCACACTTTTTAATAGCCAATCTATGCTCCAAATTCTTGAAAAATAAACTGTCACAATCCTGCAAATATTATTCATTTTGTCATAACATTGGATGTCAAATAAATACCCTAATACATAAAGTAGCATTCTAGATTATTAAGATGACTAGTGTAATGTAAATCAAGGGCTGCCTCAGATATGATTTTTGAGAAAAATCATCAACTTCACAGATTGCCAGTTCACCCATCCATATATATTATGAAAAAGGAAGAAGTTGAGCAGGCTTTAAGGCAATAATTTTTTATTCCATGCCTCCTTTCTCCTTATGTTCTTTTGGCAAGTGAATACTAATACAAACGCAGGTGAAACAACATTTCAGGAATCAGGAATATAGCAAATGTTTGTGTGTGTCTCTCTAGAATTCTATGAGAGATAGGGGAAAAATAGAGGCCAATTAGAAAATCAGCTTGTAATAATGAAAATAAAAACCTAGAGAGGAATGGAAAAATTTAGAATTCTGTTTGCAACATTACTGATCACTCAGAATTTTCTGAATTTTTAGAAAAGTTTCTAATACCTGATTATTTAGAAAAAACCAATATTCCCATCCATGTTAGTCAGTAATGAATTCCAAGGGTAGTATTATAAATTGCATGTTTCGGTGAAGGAAATAAATTGAAACTATAGCTAATACGGTCCTGACTTATCAAACTATTAATTTGCTTCTAATTTATCCAAAAAGTTTCAAATAACTGCCTAGGTGATCCCTATTTCAGGCTGTCTACTAATTATTTTCCTCTTAAAGTGAATAGTTGTCGGGGATATGTTGGAGTAATTCTTGACCTTTGAAGTCAAAAGACACAGTTGATTACTGTAAAGTCTAATTATTCCTTACAGGGATAGTCACGATTGCCAGTTTTGCTTTGAAGAAATTATCCTTGGTGCATACTTAACAGAGAAAGATTACTCCAGGGGCTGAATTAGACCAGGTGTCTAACTTCTGCTTTTCTACAGCCTTGATAGGTTTTAGCAACACACTTGAACAACAACAATTTCTAGAAAAACATGGCCCACAGCCTCAGATGTATTGCTGATTTTTAACATACAGGGCACAAATCTTTATTTTTATGTCTTTTTGGTAATGGTTTCCCTAATCCATACCAGAATATGTTTCTTTCCTTTACAGCAAGAACACATTTCTGGCTTATGTCCAGCCTGGTGTCCATTGGGGTTCTCAGGACTTTTTCTGCCAACCTGCCTTCCAGCTGCACAGTCCCCAGTGTATATTGCTACCTGGAGCTGTCCCTCCCCCAGTGCAGAATTTTTCACTTCCCTTGTTGAACCTCATGAGATTCCCAAGTCTATTTCTCCAACTGTTGAGGTCCTTCTGGATGGCAGCACAACCCACTGACCCTGACATCAGCCACTCCTCCCAGTTTAATGTCATTTACAACCTTGCTGAGGGTACACTCTTCATCATTCACATCATTAATAAAGAAGTTAAACAGGAGTGGAGCCAGTACTGGGTTCATTAGCATATCTATTCCAATTTATCAGTGACATACCAGCAGTAATATTAAGAAGAAAGTACTGAATGTGCTTAGACCTGAAAACATTCTGGCTTCTGGATACTTACAATAATAGTCTGCAGCAGTACTCAAAATTTCTCCAAGCTGAGGAATTCAAATGAATGAACTTAACAGTAAAAGAATAGAATCATACAAAAAAAAAAAATTAAGACAGAAAAGAAAAAGGTAAAAAAATAGTAGTGAAGAAAATAATCTGCAGGCTTATTCAGTAACCTAAACCTTGCATCAAGGTAAGCCATTTATTTCAAGTGACATGTGTAGAACCCTGAGGCTTTGAGGCCATAGCTCATTTGTGTTAGACACTGACATACACAGACAAATGAGAGATAGGGAAAATGTGAGAAAAGTGAAGAAATCATGAAAGCAAAGGCAAGAAAGCTGTCAGGAAGTCATGCAGGGACATAAGCAGCTTACAGAGCCCATGAGCAAGTATAACATTTCTAAGGAATATGACCTTAATAAATGCAGTCCATTACACCTTTAGAGTCAGTATAGCTTCAAAGCTATTTGCATATAAATGGTTGTATTTTCCATCAGCCAGTATTATCTGATGATTAAAAGCATAGCATTTTTTGTTGTTGCTCCTATGATTTATGCTCCAGTTCTGCTTAAAAGCTACAGAGAAGAGCTACTGGTGTCGGCAGAACTTAGTACTCTACGAAAGATTCAACAAACTCACACTTTTAGATTTCTTTTTCTCCATATTTTCAGTATAATAATGTGTTGCCTTTAAATATTACCTTACTTGGTGGTTTGCTAGAAGAATGTAATAAATTTCACAATTATCAAACAGTGAGACTGATTAGGGTGACTTGATTTAGGAGAATCTGATGATATGACACTGAGATTAGAAAATTAGTCTATGGAGGGACTATATCATTAGCTACACAGAGATACACAGCTTTTTCCCAACTTTATCCCACAGGGGGATGTCAGTAAATTAAAGAACCCAAACAGTAGTCGACACTGAGAACTAATACAGCTTTGGAATATCTGCTGATGATGAATGGCAAATACTGTAACCCACATGCTATATTTTAAAAAATATTTGCATATGGATAATTAAATTAACAAAAGACAGTAAAACAGAGGCAAATAGCATTGATGAGACACATGAAGAAGTAGAAAAAGCCACAGTGTTTCCACGCTCACAATCTCAATAGTTATCATAGAATATGTGTAGTTGGAAGGGACTTTTCAGGATGATCAATTCCAACTCCTGCCCTGTGCAAAACACCCCAAGAATTACATCATATGCCTGAGAGTGTTGTCCAAACCTTCTTGGACTGTCAGGCTTGGTGATGTAACTACTTCCCTGGAGATTCTGTTTCAGTGTGTTAACGTTCTTTGGGTGTTGCCCTGGTTTTAATGAGTTTTTTTAAAGCCTTCTCCTTGTTCATAAGATGGAGTCAGTTCTTTAGCTTCGGTACAATATTAGAAGCAGTTTTTCACATTCTCACACTTTGGAATATAAACAAACCTTTCTTGGTTTTGTTCACTTGTACTTTCTTTACATATTTCTAGCCTGAAAATAATGTTGGCTGACAGCTGGTATGGTCAGTGGAGTGAAGGGATAGTAACCCCAGAAGCCAATCCACAACCAGATCCACAAATGTATAAAAATGAAAGAAATAAACATGCTCGGGCTCTTTCTGGGGAGTAGCTTTTCACTGCAGACCTCTTGCCTCCATGTCATCATTTTGCATGCCGCTTTCACATTTGGGTAAAAAACTTTTTCCTGATACCCAGCCTAAACCTCCCTCTACTCATCTTCATGCCATCCCCTCAAGTCTTGTTACTGGTCATAAGAGTGAAGAGATCTGTACCTGCCCCTCTGTTTCCGCTCATGAGGACCTTGAAGACCACAATGAGGTCTCCCCTCAGTCTCCTCCAGGCTGAACAGACCAAGTGTCCTCAGATGCTCCTTGTACAGTTTCCCCTCCAGACCCCTCATAGTTCTCATGGCTCTGTGTGACCTAGTTAGCTCCGAATTCCAAAAGAAACATAATTAGACCACTCTCTGGGCCCAATTGGGTTATGAAAGTTTGCAACTGTTCTCAGGTCTGAAGACATGGCCTACATCAGGTCAGTAACTTAGTTATGTCAGAGACTAAAGTCTTCTTAACCAATGGGTTAAGCTCCATGGGTCTTTGTCCCTGTGCAACACATGCATTTAAATTATTTGTACTGCCATACTTTCCTGAGAAATGGATGATTTCACCTTTTGTGCTTATATGTATGGCAGCACTTTCCCTCTTTTCTAGCTTGCTGTATTGTCTAGTATGATATAAAGCAGATAACAAATATCAAGCATCATTGTGTTCAATTAAATCTCCTTTGGATTGCCTTTCTGTACAGGACTAATACGACCTAATATGCCAGATTACATTCTAAGATGTTATTCTTATTTGACCTAAGCACTTGAATCAAAATTAGGAATTCTGTAAAAGTTTCTTCCAAAAGACAAACTGCTGAATAATAGCCAAACTCTCTGTTCCCTAGACAAGAGAAAGTGTTCCCTTGCTTGTGGTGCCAAATTCTATTCAGCCTATTTTTAACCTGAAAGATGTCACTGCTGTGCCACCAGAGTTTTTATGACTGAATCTAGAGATTCCCATCTGGCTCAATGCCGTCCTCTTCTTCCATGTCTCCATTCTACCCAGGGCTGTGCCTCGTGGCTCTGTTGGATCTAGCTGCAGTGTCTGCAAATCTTTTCAGGTCTAGCTGTTCTACTCCTTTGTCAGGCAGCATCTCCTGCCTTCAACTAGTGCAGTTAAAGGCTGAAAATAATAATGAAAATGAAAATTGATGGCTGTACTTAATATGCCAAGTTATGAACTGATACAGTTTCTGCAATGAATGTCCAGAAGTAGAAAGGAAAAGCTCAAAGAAATAAGCTTTTCAGCCACTCTGGCTCTGTAATAACATGATTACAGGTGAACACATGATTAATACCCTCCCACAACCTTCCTACTGAAACAAGGCAAGAAGCTGCCTTTGACCGTGTAATTACCATAGTGTAAGTCTCAGAAGGGTGTTTCTGTTTTACCAGGATGTATACCTACCCTAAAGTTAGAGGCAATTATTGTTTCACCTATACCTAGCCCTATAGAGAAATGTAAAGGCATTTAAAAAAGAAGGAGAATGTATTAGCCAGTATCAGTTGAGTATAACCCAACCCACAGCATTAATATTCTTTAAACATCAACATGTGTGAGTAATAATTTAGGAAGAAAACATTTTGTGAAGACCAGTATAATATAATTTTACCTATCAGTAAGCAATATAGCACATCCATGAAAATTATTTACATACTGACAGCTGGTCTGATAATGCCCTTGCCTCCCTGCCTATCACCCAGGCTGTGCCAACACAGCAAAAAACTTGGAGTGTAAATCTTAGCATTTAGCAATTTCAGCAGTTTTGTATGGTCAGAGGTGGCTTATATAGTCTGCCCATAAAATTTGCATGGCCAAAATTTTATTTTCATCATGATGCTGACTTCTTGCAGCACAATGGTGTTGTGATTCCATCTGCCCTGGAATGGAACATGACTTTCTTCTATCAGAATCCTCTACTTCAAATGGTTTTACACCCTATGCCTTATGCAAGAATATATCTGGTATTGAAACAGCTTTTGTAGCAGTGGACTCTTTTCAAATTCTTAATCTGCACAATAAATTGTTACTCCCCTTTATAACTCAAGTAGTTATGGCAGCATAGTGTTGCATTTCATTTTATTCAGTGGACTGTGACAGCCCATAACTGTGACCTTTTTTTGTGGACATGCTTATAGGTGTCAGGAATTATGACTTGTAGTGATCCACAAAAATGCTATTGCATTATCCCCTGATAATATAAAGTGGTATATAATATATCATTGCTGTAATAATAACCTTTCACTTGTTCTGTTCTCTTCCTCTATTTTCAAATGGCAAAATAGCAAAGCAGAATACAAATATTTCAATTTGTACCATTTTTTTCTTTTTTTGTGAATTGAACTGGTGTTATTGATGCAAACTATTGGCTTCTCTAGACATTCTATTATTTGAATGTATGTTTAAATTACAATTTTTCTCTAGGTTTAAGGACACCTATAGAAACACTTCCTTTCCAGGCTACTCTGCACTCTTTCCATCAAATCTGACATAATAGATGTTTGAACATAAAAATCAATTGCATGATATGTCTAGTGCTTTTCTTAGCCCACAGAGCTACTATAATTCATAGCTATAAGTCAAGCCATGTAAAACTATTTAAAATGACTAAAGATATAACCTCCTATAAAATTGCCATAATCCTTCCCTGCAGGTTATTTCAGTGTAAATTTTCTCTAACATATGGATGATCATCTGATCTTCATATATCTGAATATTTTGGAAATGAGAGTGACTGCACACATCAGAGCTGATCTTCAAATATCATACTGACATTTTATTTAAATATATTTATTAAATAAGTCAGGTAATTTTATCTAAACCTCTATAGAAATTCTTGTATATTTTCCACAAAATTTAAATCCCAGAGAATGAATTTGTTGTAAAAACATTAATTAAATTACTTAGTGCATAATTTAAGGTTACTTAAATATAGCAAAATATCATATAACAAAATTTAAAAGGTCAAAACTGAAATTAAATACTTCCAATAAAAGTTCATAAATAAAATAATTTTTTATCTCACTCTTTTTTCACTCTCATTGTCACATTTACTTGTAGATTTCCAGAATTTTTCCTTTCTGCTCCCAAATTGTTTTTCTAGAATCTGTGTGGGCATTTTTTTGGTTGTTCATAGCTCTGCTGAATAACAGCTTCCATTTTGACAAAAGTTTCAAACAAGGGCAGCCTTCCCTGGATAAATTTATTCCTTCTACTGCTCAGAGATCTGTAGTTATCAACATTATATTTGAATATATGAAATGCCTATATTTTAGAGGTGTCTTTGGGGGTGAAAGACCACAGCTCATTTGCCAGGTGTGATCAGTTAAGAACCTTTCTCCTTCAAAGCACATGTCACAAGGGGCAAAAAAGATTAAAGTCTCTGATGCTCTTCTTTACACATGTAAAAATGCTGCCTCTCTTCAGTTGTTTTTTTTCTTTTGTTTCATTAATTATCATCTTCCTGTGGGAAACCAAAGTAATTTTCTTTAAAATAAATAGGGTACAACATTAAACTTCCTTTTTTCCCTTTCTTTTTTTTTTTTCCCCTTTAAGAGACTGTTTAATCAGATCTGTGGAAGTGATGGGGGAGTATGCTAGTCTCTAACCTTGCAATTATTTTAAGATTTTTGAGCCTATACACAGCTATTCTCTGAATTCCTCTGTGCCCCTTACAATAAGACTATTATGGCAAAGAACTTGACTGCACAGTAGCTACTCCTAATGTTTATTCATAAGGTTTTGCCTTTGAAATTAATCTGTAAGGTCAGTCTGGGAACACTGATATGTACAATTATGTTTCCATAGGCTTTTTCACAATAACAATCTGCCACCATGCAACTCAGCACACCTTGTGGAAGGCTGGTGGGGCCTGCAGGAATGGGCGGACAGGAACCCCATGGAGTCCCCAGCAGTGCCCCGGGGAGGGCAGGGTCCCTGCCCTGGGACAGCCTGAGGAAGGAGGGCCGTGGGGTGGCAATGGGCACTGAGCTGGACAGGAGCCTGTGGCATGTCCTGGGCACAGGCAGGGACACGGGCTGAGGGAAGGGACTGTCCCCTGCACGTGGTGTCCTCAGAGCACAACCAGAGGCGGTGCCCGCTCCTGGGCCCCAACACAGCAAACACCTGGAGAAATGGGGGGACCCTGAGGGCCCTTTCTGGTGGCTGTTCTGGGGCACCTGCTCCCTCCGGAGAGGCTGACAGAGCTGGGCTTGTCAGCCCAGAGACAAGACAGATTTGGGGACATCTAACAGACCCACACAGCCTATGAGGAGATGTCACCCTGTTCTTGAAGTCTTTTCTAAGCCTTCTGGTTTGTTCTTCATATTGAAGTTAGAATTTTTACTTTATCACACTTTATATTATAAACAATAGCCGTGTTTTGCTAACTGTCCTTCATTGTTTACACATTTTTAGGTAAGAGGAGAAAGTTGATTGACATTTGGCTTGACCAATGTGGTTTGAGAGGTGGAATTCCATCCTCCAATCCACAGGCACAGTAGGAAATGCATAAAATTGAGTTTTGTAAATAAACTCTCCCTTTTTTCCTGCTTTACTCATCACTGTGTCCTCGTGCAGTTCTTTTCATGTCGTGTGTGACAAGGAGACTTCACTGAGGTTGCTCCAAGATGTTGTGGCTCTCTGTGCTTGGAAGGATTTCAAGCCCTGGAACAAGCCATGAGCAGCCTGGGCTGACCCCACAACTGGCCCTGCCTTGAGTAAGGGGTTGGTCTGTAGATGTCCTGAGGTTCCTTCCTGCCTGAAAGAGGTTGCTACTCTGTGCTTCCACTTTGATATAAATAGTACATCAGATAACGGTGCAGAAAGCTCCATCTTGAAGGAGTAAAAATAATATCAGAATGGCACAGCACTGGAATTAAAGCCATTCATTTCAGACAGAAGTGGTGAAATCAGGAACTACATATCTGAAGAAGAAATGTTACATGGTAAATAGCGACTTTGTTAGAAACCGGGAAATCCAGTCAGTATTTTATTTTAACCAGTAAAACCGGATGTCAGGAGGGCATGAGGCCTGGTCCATTTCATAAAGGTGCATGGCTAATGTATTTTCTGTGAGAATTTTCAGACATATTTCACAGTAGCAGACATCAAAAGACATTAAGGAGTATCATGGCTCTCCATAGCTGCAGACTGTAGACACCTCTTGAACCAGCTGGGCTACCTGGCTCTGGATGGATGATGGTGACAACACCATGTCTGGGAAACCAGTCCTTGTTCTGTTGTCTTTGGTTCAACATTTTAAAGGTATAGGGAAAGATTATGGAGTTGGAGAGTTTCCTTTTGTAGTTAATATGCAAAATCTTGATAAATGAGAGATTTTTGTCAAAAATATGAGAATTCATATACATTTATTTTCTGTATATCTTCATGTTTTTTCCTTCTTTGTTTCACACATGATATTTTCCTTCTGCATAAATACGACTTCTGTTTGGTTTTACTGCTTGGAGTATGCAGAGCTGAAAGTAGACTATTGCTTAAGAGTGAACTTGCTTGAAACCATGCTATATTGATGTTAACTCAAGAGGAAAAAAATGTATTTGTAGATTATGTAGTCCTTTTTCAGGCAACATGGATGAAAGTCTGGATAAGTATTTCTAGACAAAAACCATTGAAAAAATTACTTTGCATTGATGCAAATAGAATATTTTTCTTAATTTTCTAATTCTGTTGGTCTGCCCATTGAATCTTTTTATCTTTTTTTTTTTCTCCACAAGATACTTCTTAACTATTTCATTGTGGTAATTTCAGATTCTGTAAATCAATGCACAACAGACAAGAAGCCACTGCTTGTATAATATATCTGCTGGAGTGTACAAACTTTATATATTTTTACTACAATTATTAATATATAATTAATATAAATAATATTAGTGCAGAAGTATTTTCATGTATCACTGCTATATTTATTTTTATTTGCACTTTTCTGCAGTGGATATCTGAAATACTTTAAAAAAGAGGTTTGAATCACTCTTAATTTTAAATGTGAGAAAATAAAAGGGTGTCTACAAGGAAAAATATATGCCATAAACTTAGAATTAAAAAATGAAAAAGCCCCTCAAGCCTAATATTGAAATTCAGTTGCCCACTTTTTAGCACTGTATATTCTCTAGGTTCCTGAATGTGTTAAATGTCTCCCTGACTGGTCTGCATGACCCCAGGACACCTGGCTGTGTGCTGAAGTACCTGCCATACCCATACACTGCAAGGATAGGTTTCCCACCCAGCACTCCACTGCCATCCAAGGTCCTGTCATAAATCTGTGAAAGAAAGCTGACAAGCTGGAGCCCCTAGCACTGGCACAGGTGATCATCAGTAGGGGTTGGACACTAATTAAAAGGATTATTTCCTTTGATATACTCTGATACTACTAAAAGTAATTATGGGAAATCTGAAAGTTACTCTGACGGATGCACTACAGTGAGCATCCCTCCACTCACCTTCAAACTAACATCACCTTGTGCTCTGGTGATGTGTAGTGCACTGCAGGACACAAGCACTCCTGAGACGTTGAGGCATTATTTGGGTCACAGCTATATACTTTTTCTTCCTAAAAGACATCTTCAGTTTCTGCCACTTCTGCATTAATGTTACTTCTTACCATTCTGCGTTACCGTGTCTTCATTTACAAGTGCTTGTGAGCCCACCCTGAAAGCTTTAAAAATAACGACAGTTTTAATAATCTCATTTAGAGGGTGTGCTAACAAGCTGCCTGATTTAGGCAGAGACTTGCATGTGTTGAATGGATGCAAGAGGAGGCAGAAGGAAAGAGAAACTTAAGCAACTGCTTTTACCTCCTTTCTAAGACAGAGTAGTGAAAAGATGTCAGAAATTTACCCATGGCAGCACTGAACTCAGATCACTGAGTGATTAAGCCTCTTCTCAGAATACTTAAGTTGTCATACATTCATTGTAAAACATTTCAAACATAGTAGTATTTTCTAGAGGCAGCACCCCCTTGGGCAGATTTGTCAATCTAGTTAGCAACATTTAACACTGCATTTGATTTTTCCTATTGCCAAAAAATAACCCCACAAAAATTAATTAACAAAAGTTTAATCAATCATTTCACTATTGTTATTAAGGGATTGGTATATGTAGTCTACAAGGGATTAGAAGATGTAGCTTACAGCTCCTCTTCAGAAGTGTAGCAAGACCTAGAAGCTCTGCTCTGTCACAGCTGCCTTTTGTGTGAACTTAACATGGCCTCATTATTTCCTTGCATTCTTTTTTCTCCATACCTGAGTGTTTCTCAAGCAGTTACTGCTATTTTATTTCTTGATGTTCATCTAGTCAGTATAGTGCCTGACCCTTCATTATCTACAGGCATAGCCTCTATCCCTTGGCCTTGCAGATTCGCTCAGCACAGATAAAAGCCAGTCAGTTCCTATTATTGTACCTTCCTATTTGCTGGAAAGGAAGGGATGTAAACAAATACATGATTTTCAGTCATGCTTTCATCTTCATCAAGAAAAGCTTACCTGGTTCATCAATAGTGATAAGCAACCTATAATGGTTGTGTGCTAAAATATTTTTTCAGTTCAGGAAATCTTCCTGTAAGAAGCACCAACACAAGTATTGCTCAGAATAAGGAACCATTAATTAAAAAATAAGATTGTTCCATTATTCACAATGAGGTTGTCTTTCCTCTTTTACTAAGTGCCACCAAAAATGTGAGGTTCTGATTGCATTTTACTGCTAATAGTGTAGCAGAAATTATCACTGATGGATATGCAGGTTAATGTCAGAAAGCTATCCCTGCAGTTATTAATAAACAAAATTTTATAAACACGGTGAAAAAGAAGTTAAAAACAATTTTTAAAACTAGCTATTAATATCTATAAAAACTTAATTAGCATAGATTTAAGGTAGTTCTCAGTATCTATTTTTGTTCAGTGTTCTAATGAAACTTTTAATGTGATATATAATACTACACAGAAATATGTGATAGATCCAAATACCACAGTGCATTACTGCTCTGCACAGTAATGCAGGGTGGTCAAAGAGTCAGAAACTGAAAAGGTCTTTAGGATGGAAAGGTATATAGCCATGTCTGTGCCCTTAGCACACTATTTGTACATGGTCTAATTGACTGAAATTCTTACATTTGCAAAATCCCATTACCTTAATCAAAATAAAATCCATATCAGAGGGCACAGAAGTGCTTTCTTGAACATTGTTCACAGATATTAATTTCTCATAGCAAGGCATTTCACATTTCTTGCCTAAGTTGCCTGTGTCATCCTGGGTCATCATGTTGAGTGACTGGTTTGATGGCAAGTGGTTAAAAATGGGTTTTTAGTGTTACTTCTTCCAGGGAGTGTTGGTCTAAGATGTCAAAAATAAATGAAGGTAAGGTGGTGATATCCATGAAAAACAAATGGTGGCAAACTCATATTTTAGTGTTTTAATTTACTCTAGGAAATATACTCTGAATAACATGTGACTTGATCTTTTACAGCTAACTTCAGACATACTCTGATTTTACAACAAAGAGAAGTGATGTCATCTGGATTAACAGTAACTCTAATTGTCCAGGCTGAACATAGGTCTTCATTCATCAGGTGAATGGAGTCATATTAACAATCAGTAAAAAATAGATGCATGCCTCTGATTTTTCTTTCTTCCTGTCACGCTAATAATTTGTATTTCTGTACAATCAGAACTAATTTGGATATTTACACTTGTTCCCTCGAGACAAAACCATTAGTAATAAGTTTAAATACCTTCAAGCATTCACCCACAGCATTTGCAGCCTTGTAGAGTTTTTCAGAAGTACTTTAAGAAAAAAAAACAAAAACCAAAAACAAAACAGACTGGCTGGTTGTTATCAGGAACTGAAAACTAGCAAATACCTAAATATAAATTTCAGAAGCTGATTGCAGGCTGCTCTTTGACATTTAGCATAAGATGATTAATCATCAGATTGTTTCTATGAGGTAGATGACAGATATCTTACTATTACTGTAGCCTGAAGAAACTAAAAGCAGATGTGGATAATAAACACAGCCTCTTGAATACAGGGTTTCTAGCAACCCTGTTAAATTACACGTGATATTAGCCATATTTGTTCTCAGAATATAAGCAGAGTAATATAAATGCTATATATTTTATAGCTCTATCTTCATATATATATATTTGTTAAATATTATTACCTAATATTATGATCATGGATTCATTTGACAGATTTCTGTTGAATGACCTATTATACACAACATTCAACACTTATCAGAGTATCTATTTCTAAGGAAACTGAAGGGATCTGTCACCAGAAAATGCAGCAATATGATTTTTACAATGTACAATTTAAACTTTTGCCATTGTTGGTTGTTTTTTTAGTGTCTCCTGCTAGAATAAATGAGAGATCTCACTGCTAAGGAAAGGAGGCACACCTACCTCATCTGCTTTCCTGCTCTTTCCCTCTAACTGTGTCAATCAACATATCCTGGTTTTGCCTAATGCTGACTAACTATCTAGTGAGCAGACCTCTGAGTTTCAGTTTACATAGCTGGTGTTATTTATAATGAATCCTCTTCCCAGACTGGAGATGCTCCTGGAACTACCATAATTTTCAATGTGATTTTCTGGTTTGCTTCCCATCAGACATCCCAGAAAACTGTACTGGGAAACTGCAGTACTTGCCATACCTAATTTTGCTCTCTCTTTTTTTTTAATTTTACCCATACACATCACATTACTGCCAAAGAGAAGGTAAAAAGTGAAGTTCCCCCTAACTGAAGTCACAGTAGAGTTTTGTGCATCTTCAATGGCTCAGTCCACAGAATGTCACCTTTTTCAGTCAACACTTCACTCTTGAGGATCTCAGGGTGCTCTGCAGAAGTGTGAGATGTGAAGTGACTTGTGTTTTGGGAGTTTTAAATATAATTGTTCTTTCCTGGTGCTCTATCAGACCTAAACACACAAGTTTCTTTAAAGAAACTGCTGAGAGGTGCTCACCTCATGTACTTGTGGCATCTGTCAGGCACTGCTGACTTATCTTCTGCTTGTTAAAAATCCTAGAGTCCTGCAGGTAGTGAAGCATATCCAATGAACAAGGAAAACTGCTAGGCACTGACTGTTTTCCCAAATTTTACCCTTAGGAAGTCTTTTCAAGACAGAGAGGAGCATGAATTTTGACAATTTTAGTGCATTATGGTATCACAGCAGAGATCTGAGCTACTGCTGACTAAACCTGGCAGAGAGTCAGGAACAGCACAGGACCTTGCTGCAGTGCTGAGCCCAGTATGACAAACCCAGCTGACAGGCTGATGCAGCTTAGCTGCTGCCAGCATCTTTGCATGGCTCCATCCTAGCCTACACAGACCTATCTGTTTGAGCTGGCACATTTCTGAGCAGTTCTTCCTTCCTCTCTTCATTTTTCTGTCACTTGATCATTCTAATACTGTGGTAAGAATGATCTACAGTTATAGGGAAACACAGAATTTGGGTAAGTAGGTAGGCAAGGGGATCAGGCCATTAGCTGTTGTTTGGCATTGCTATGGATAGTTGACTTCATCCACCCATAAAAGGGATTACATCATATGAACCAGTTGTCTAAACAAATCTGATCATTGTTTGAGCTGCTTCAGCTACATCAAATAGGAACATCAATCTCAGTCATGTGCATCTAGAACTGATAAGGACTAAAATGCATTAGTTTCTTAAATATCTGTCTTCTTAGGGTTTAACAGGTCTTACTGATTTAAGTAGTGCTGAGATTACAATGTTACGCATTCAGGAGTATAAAGCTTTTCAGAAATGGCTAGCAACACCGGCATTCTCCATACAGATAGAGCAATGGCAGCAGTCAACTTCTGTAAAGTTTCTCAGCTAATTTGATTTTTAGCATATACTTTTAGCAAAGCTGAAGGCCAGGCAAGTATCCAGAGACAGCTTTATTGCTTTTTGCCTGAGCTGTTGCACAGACAGTAATTTTCACCCAATAAAACAGAAGAGTCCTTGAAACTGCTCTCTGCAATCTCCCAAGCAGGGTCTTCAGGTGATATTTACACCATGATGAGAATATGAAAGAATGAGTAAAACTTTTTTTTTTTTTTTAACTTACACAATGTGCAATTTAAATTTTTCCTGATTATCACAGGATGGTGGTACTAAGCCCAAGATTTCCACTTCAGATAGCAAGACTTCTGCAGCTCTAAGGAACTGGAATCAGGTTTACAACATCAGCACAATAAGCTTGTTACTGGATGTCACAGTGCCAGCTCAGGACTGTAATGATCTATGTCACTTAGAGAAGACAACAGATCACTGCACGTACCTGGAGGGACAGAGGTCAATGCACCAACATATGCTCAAGAAATTTTTAATATTTGCTCCTTATGTACAATTTGAGGAAATACTATACCTTCCCTACAGTCACTGACAGCATTTTCCCAGACAGCACAAAATGGCTGCTGCATCTGGACACATCATGGGTGGTGTAGAAAGCACTAAATCTTCTGATTTTGTATCTTTCAGTGTTTCCATAACTGCAAGGGTTGGTCATAAGTTCCACCTCTGAGTCATTTGCCCTATCCTTTTAAAATTTCTGGTATTCAATAAAAATATCATAGAAAATAAAGCTTGCCCTTCATTTCATCCCTTGCAGTCCTTGCTTTTGCTAACACCAGTACGTTTGGATTTTTTATTAGTAATAAATGGTATTTATGTAGTGGTCTGATGAATCTGTTCACATCACACACCTGCTTTGTCCTTCTTTTCAGACAGGAAGTGATTGTTTTTTCTTCTTCCAGTTCATCAAGCAAAGTGAGATTTTAAAAGACAAACATACACACACACACACACACACACACACACACACGCACGCACAAAAAGCTGTTTAGGCAGCATATTTCATTGCCCAGTCACAAAACAAATAAAAAGTAGATGCCTAAATACAAGCTTGTGATTAACTTGTTCAGTGGTAAAATATGTCCTTCAGTGACCCTCTGTGGATGTTCCTTGATTAGATCTCAGAGCTGCCCTATAAAAACTTAAATTTAAGACTCTTAGACTGCAATGACATCCCAAGGTGCTACCTCAAAATACCTAAGGACAAGCACCCCTCCAATATGCTCTGGTGAGAACCCCTCTGGAGTACTGCATTCAGCTTTGGGTCCTCAGCACAGGAAAAGACCTGTTTAAATAGATCCACAAAAGTGATCTGAGGGATAGAGCAGCTTTCCTGTGAAGAAAGGCAGAGAGTGGAGGTTGTCTGGCCTGGGGAAGAGATCTGGTACATAAAATTGCAGCATTTCAGTACTTACAGGGGGCTTATAAAAAAAGATAGAAACTAACATCTAATTAGGGTCTGCAGATAAGAAAAAAGGGTAATGGTTTTAAACTGAGGGAAGTTAGATTTTGACTAGTTATAAGGAGGAAATATTTTACTACAAGGGTCATGAAACACAGGCTCAGGTTTTATCTTGCCCACTGCCCACAGAGAGGTGGGTGTCTCATCCCTGGAATCATTCAAAGTCAGATTGGACAGAGCTCTGAGTAACCTGATGCAGTTGAAGATTGTAGGAGAAGGGAATGCAGGTGACCTCGATGTGATAAGTAACAGCTGTGTTAATTACCCAATACAGCCTCGTCCCTGATGAGTCACAGCTCTATCCAGTGAAGGTAAGTGTGATAAGAGAGTGGCTTAGCTGGTGAGAGGAGGATCATGAGGAAGAAGGATCTAGAGGAGAGAGTTGCTGCTGTGAGGTCAGTCTGGGTGTGCAGTTAGAGCCTATTGTTGGAACCTGCAGTCAGTCTAGCTAGGTAAGAGCCTACAGTCACAGCCTGCAAACTGATACCTGCAGTCAGAGTTTAGCAGGAAATAACCAGCAGTCAGAGGCTGCAAGGGAAACCTACAGTAAGAGCTTGCTGCAGCCAGAGTCAGTGAGTACTTGGAGTCAGGATGGCTAAGCTACAAAGAGGAATAAACCAGGGCTCTTTTCATGCTGTGTTTACCAAGAAGTCTGTGTCTCAGCTCATTTTTACCCTCTAACAAGAGTGCTGCTGCAACAGAGGATGACCCTGTTCAATGTGGGGTTGAACTAGACAAGATTTAAATGTTCCTTCCAATCCAAACTGTTCCATGACTCTATGATTATATATTGTAATAAAAATTATCTGCTCTCTCCTTTTAGTGAAAAAGCAGAGGGTGACCATATGTTTAGATTTGCTAAAGATTAAACTAAATTAATGCTTGAAAATGTACCTATCATAATCCATGTATAAGTTTTCACATGCTCAGGATATCTATATCAGCATAACAATATCATTAATTTTCAATCAATTGGAAATTTCAAGGCTCCAAATATCTTCCTCTTTTGATATATTTTAAAGAGATGTCCTGGGAGCCTGAGCTTCTCAGTGGCCTGCCAGATCAAGGAACCAGGCAGAGGTGGTAAGAATTCCCAAAATACATAAGGAATTTTCTCATCATAGACTTGCAGAAGATATCAATATTGATCAAATGGCAAATACCAATGAAAGACTCTTCTTCAAAACATTTATTGATTGACACAGGGCCAAACACCAAGGGAGCAATTAGTCTGACAAATTTAGACATCCAGAGGGTTGGCATTTTTCTGCTGGTGTGGGCGGATGTCTAGATTCAGTTTGTGATCAACAGGAACACAGATGGATCCAACAAATGGATCACAGTAATCAGAAATTTCTATAGTGTGATTTTGATGTTTAAAGCAAATATCATGGACAAAACTTCTTATTTGATAAAACACTGATACCTGGTAGAATTAAAAGGTTTAATATTCTTAATCAATGATTGATAGAATACAAGACACAAATGAGCTGCTCCAACAGAGAGAAACAAGAATTCTGGAGTGCACTAAGGGGAATTCCTTGGAAGAAGAGTTCAATTACTTTAAATGGTATTATGGAATTTAAAATCTGGATGCTATGGCGCTCTTTTTGGAGAAGGATATTGAAAAATAGGATTGAGCTCGGACAAGAACCTCATCAATATTTTATGATTTGCTCTGTTACAGTGGATTCCTGTCACTTGATGTGATATTGGATGTTAAGGTGAAGTCCTGTATGATAGAGGTCCAATGAGAGTTCATCAGAGGTTTGTGTGGATTTTTATAACCTACAGAAGATTCAGTGTACTTACATCAGATATAAAAGTTTTTATTGCACACATCCCAATTAGGGAATAAATATGGTATCATTTGGCTACTAACATTGTTTTTTTGTCTACATTGTCTGTTATCAATCTCAGACTATAGTTAATACGTGTGATTTTATCAGCATTGAGCCTATAGCTACTAACAGATAAACAAAAAGGTCTTGTATAAAGCTTGTGAGGTTTTTCCTGTCAGTGTATGTCTGTGCCTATAACAAATAAATGCTATTAAATATTTATGTTAAATGACTAGAAATTACTTGGTAGGCCATTATAGATCAAGCCAAAAAATGCAATCAAACAATAAACAATGCAAAGTGAGTGTTTTATGAAAACAAAAAAACCACATAAGTTTATGTTGTTTAATCTGATTTAACAAGATTAAACTGAGGGATGTTGAATGTTTTGAATATATGTATGTTATTATATTCAACATGAATTAAATACTTCCTGGTTATCATTTGCTGTCAAGCAGCTAAATACTGCCTTTTTTGGGGCAGGTGTTCTCTTTTATCTCACTGTTGTCAGATCTAAGATACACTCTTAGTTGGTGTCAAACAACATTTTTTTCTCCTTTCTCATTTGCCTTAGGTTTTTTAGTCTTTTTGATGGGTTTATTAAACATGAGGCCATTACCCCTTTGACCCTAGGGTTATAATCAGCAATGAAATATATAATAAATTCACCTGGATTATGTTGTCCTGCAAGCTATATCTTCCATGCCAGCTCTAGAAATGCTTTTTTAGATTTTTAAAATCTGTCTTTCTGTCCTGCATCTTTTCTTCCTCTTCATCAGCCTGTTGATGAAAAGAACTGGAACCTACAGCTATGTAATTTACACTTTTGAAAAGAATTAGACTGAATTTCTAAAGCAACAGGATTAATGTGTTTTTGTTGAACTTCACTTTCATGGTTTTCACAGGTTTCTTATTCAGTGTAAAACTTAGAAAATTAGCGGACTAAAATCACAATGAAAAAGTCACTCTGGCTTTTCTTTTTCCATAGAATGACCAGGTTTTATGTTAATAAAAGTGTACCCATTTGTTATTAATGATTGGATGCAGCAGTTTATCCTCTTTGTAAAGAGATTTACTTGGTAACTCCAGGAGTTGAGAAAGACACTGAAGTTAATTACATGAAAATATAGCTACCTGAGAATTAGAGAGATGTTATAATCCTTTCACTACAGCAAATGAAGATCACCTCTCAGAAACTGCAGGCCTCCATGCTGTTAGATTAAGAATTCTGTAGCTGTCATTTATTAGCATTTAGGAAAACTAATCAGAATATGATGGATTGGAACTTAAGTGTATATGATGACATTAATGCATGAGTTGATTAATTCAGGTAGTAAGTAGTCTCTTCTTTTTTATCATTAGTGGATGTCATGCTTGAATAAGTGTTTCAGTTTTCAAAAAATAGTCCACATGCTTGATCCTTTTCTGTTCTACCTCTAATAATGCTTTTATTACATTGCTTTGCTATGGTTGGTATTTACCATATAATGCAGTGTTGTACATTGGCACCCATTATAACCTGCCATCCATTGTGCTCTGTTTCACATTGCTCTGAACAGCTTATGAGTGAAGGCAAGAGTCAGACAACCACAGCCACCAGGAAGGGGTCCAGCAGTGGAAGGCAATAGCAATAAGATGTTGTTTCACTTGAAAACAGTGGAATGGGGTGTTATGCAGTGAAGATATCTATGTCTGAACTGGTCACCCAAGATCATTTTATAGTAAAGAAAGAGAAAAAGGCTAGTTAGAACATGATAACATACTAAGGCACACATCAAAATTAGATCAAATTAATCACACCAGTAATTTTTTTCATTGGTTCTAAAGAACATTTTGGGTAATAAGATCAGTTGTAAACATCAATAGCTGACTGAAATGAAATTCTATAATTTCTGTTCAATCACTGACAACTCTATTTAAAACTGTTTTAAATAAGAAACTGAATAGACAATAATCTGGCTTTGTGGAATGTTACAAATCTTCCAATTACTGAATGAGATACCAAATATCTAATCGGTGCCTGGCAGACAGCACTTGCCTTTTGGGCTTAAAAATTGTTTTTTTCTTGAGAGGTAATTATAAATTATCATAATCAAGGAAAATGCAATAGCTGAGGGGAATATTCAGGGTAAAAAAAAAAAAACAAACCTCTGAATAGATAAAGCAGGTTTGGAAAGAAAACAAAAGCATAAAACTTCTGCAGCAGTTTTCAGAGCCTGGAATTTATCTCCTCTAATTTTACACCTGAGTTAATCAAATGAGAAACCTTACATAAGTATTCAGGGGAAATAAACTGTCACTTTTACTTGTCTGATTTACTTAAGATGTCTGGCATAAGTTATGTGATACTTGTGACATTTTTTCTTTCCTAATGGCTAACAGTCTAGAAAACCACAGCATAGATATCAGAACTTAAACTACTTGTAAACAGTTTATTGAGGAAGAGATATGAAAGAAAATGATAGAAGTGCAATACAAATGCCTTGTAAGACCAGTAAGATGTTTTCAAATCTCTCTCCATGGGAAGCAGTTTGATGGTTAAACACTGCTCTTTGTAAATCTAACAAAATCCTAAATATTCAAGATCAAAATTGGAACATCTTTTTGATGAAATACTATCCCTCTTCTTTGATGCTACCCACTGATACATATAAATGGAAAAAAACCCAAACAAGTAAAAAGCTTTCAGAAGGAAGGTTCAGTCTGATCGTAGGTTTTTATCTTTTTCCATTTTTCTAAATCAAGATTGCTGTTTTCTCTACTCTTTCTTTTGGGGATTTTGTGTTTCCTGCTACTGATTGTAAGGGGACTCTGTGGTATATACATCAACTACTTTTCCTGTAGTGTTTAAGAAAAATAACAACCCTCTAAAGCTTTAGTAGGAAATTTTTGTGAAGCATTTGAAGAAAGGAAAAATGTTTTGAATAAGGCAAAATGTGTTAAAATTTCAGGATTTGCTAGATTGAAAAAAAAAAACCAAACAAAAAAAAACCAAACCAACAAAAAAACAACATATTCAGGCTCAAGGGGTTATTAGAAGATCTAAGAAATATTGATGACAAAACTTCTGTAGCTGTATAAACACCATATTTCAGCAGAAAATAGATGGAATAAAATAAAAGGAATAAATGACAAAAGGGCCAAGTCTTTTGCAGTACGTACTCTATTAAGGGTGAAACCACTGTACAAAAAGTTAACATGCCAGGTGGGTGCTCTGCTAATATTCATGGTAACTATAGATTGATTTTATCTACATTAACAGAGCTTTTATGATGTAGTTATTTTCTTGTTCAGATTTTTTTCCTTTGAAACATCATTACATTCTGAAGGGCTTACGCAAGACTGTTAATGCTTTTATATAGATTTTCTGGTTAATTTATTTGGGCTATTTATCTGCAGTAATATTATTCATTATATATAAAAATTGTAGAAGGTGAGAGTTGGAACAGTTTCCTGAATTGGACTATCATCATTCAATGATAAAAGAGAAATTTTATTTTCTTTGGCTGTTTTTAGAACTGAAATTTTTGTTGAATTGTTTATTTGATTTTTTTTAAAGAAATTGTTACGCATGTAAACATCAATATTTTCTGAAAAAGTTAATCAGGTTTTGTTTCCAATGACATAAATTCTTTGTTAAAACCTATAGGTCATTTAAAAGCAGAATAATGTGTTCACAGAATTTTCTAAGTTCCTTTTAAATTCTCTACATTTCCTCAAGCAAGGTTTTTCTGGTTTGGTTGGATTCATCTATCTATTTTCAGAAATGCACTCCATATATGTGTTTATCATGCTGTCATTATGATATAAACAAATTACTTAGAAACCAAGATCATGACTTTTCAAGCTACTTCAATATTATGCAGCACTAGATTTGCATTTCATAGGGAAAAGGAAGATATTGCTTTCTCCTTGTTAGAATGCCTTTGTGTCTTTTATTTTTTTGTATAACCTTGTTGTTCACTAAGGCCCCAGGCAGCCTTGAAGATAATCCCTGTGAGGGGAGGAAACTGGTCTGACTGCTGCTGATTACAAAGCTTTGATGCCAGCAATTGAGACAGTTTTAAATCCACTCACTATCTCTTTTTCTAACCTGGACTTTTTCAGTTTGCTTACGATGATGTTATTGAAGATGGTGTTGAAACCCTTGCTCGACAAGATAAACAATATTCACTATTCCCTTCTCATGGAGCAAGACAGTCTCATCACAAAAAACTCTCAGGCTGATTAGGCAAGATAACCCCTTTGAGGACTCCCCAGTAACCTTGTTTTCCTTCATGGGTCTTTAATTTTTTATGGAAGTTTTACTCCATCATATTCATAAGAATGAGGTGAGGTGGCCATGTCTGTATTTCCCTGAATCTGCATTCTTTGCCTTCTTGATGTAGGGGCAACATTTTCTTTCTTCTAGTGCTCAGCAGCCTCTCCAAGTCACAGTCACCTTTCATATGTGACAAAGGTGTCTCAGTGCCAGTTGTCTCCCTCAGCACTTGTGGGTGCATCCTGTCACTTCACTTGGGCTTATATCTGTCCAGTGCGTTTAAATATTCCCTAGTCAGATACTTCTCCATGAGGGTGTCTTCCTTGATTCTGACTTTCTCCCTTGTCTCAGAGATCTCATCATGAAAACCTATCCTACAAGTAAAGACTAAGCCAAGGAAGGTATTTAGTATCTCAGCCTCAGTCAATGCTTTTCTATTCCCTCCAGGTCATCTGTCTCTGTTTCCACCTCTTTTACACTTCATTTTTGTGTCTAACTTTTGCCATGAATCCTTTCTTCATCCATGAAGATGCAAGTCTCATGACAAATTTGCTTGGCTTCCTGCTCATCAATACAGACATTCTTGAGCTTGGACCAGGTGATGTTGAATATCAGCTCTTTTGGACTTTTCTCTCCAGCACTATGTCTCATGGCATCCTTCCAAGATAATACAGGAAGAGCACAAAATCTTTTTTTCTAAAATTTTGGCTTGGGAGTCTTCTTTTTTGCCTATTCTTCAGGGAAAAGGTTCCTCAGGAAGAACCTTTTCTTCCTCAGTGGGTTGTCTACAGCAGACACCCGCAATATCACTGATCTTACTCTGCCTGACTAATCCTGACTCACAGGCTCAGCTGACTCCTCACTGTGCCAAGACAAAGCTCAATACAACCATGCTTCTCTCTCATTTATAGGATCACCACTCCTTTCAGTCCCAGTCCATCCTCCCCCAAAATTCTGTATCCATCCAGGGTAATTTAGTCAGGGAGAAAGCTCATAAGGTCTCTTGTTTAAGCCTCTGATCAAAGCAAAACCAGCTCTAGGGTCAGAACCAGCTGTTGAGGTCTCTCTCCACTCCAGTCTTGAAAACATCTACAGAAGAAGCTTACACAAATTCTTGGAGTACCCATTCTGCTGCTCAGCAGTCCTCATGGTGAGAAAAACTGATTTCAATTTTAATAAATAAAATATACCATTTTAGTAACATTTAAAAATTTAATTTGGTATCTATAAACATAATTAAAACATTAATGGATCATAATAAAATTATCCTAATAGATAATTTGAAATAAAGAAATTTCCACCAAGATATTTTAAATTAAATTCATTAATTTTCTGCAAGTTTGTCATGCTGAAATCCTCTCCCATCCATAAAAGTGATTCCACCAATAAAATATGTGGAATATGTTATGTTCTCACTATAGTTTAGTTTTATGTCATTAAACACTATATGACTCTTACCCCTTCCATACTTCTTTTAGAGAAAAAGCTAATGCTATTTAAAAGAAGATTTTATAGCTCCATGTGGTGGTTAATACATTATTTAAATATTCTTTCTCATTTTGTTTGCTGCCTTTCTTCAAGACTTACAATAGATGCAGATGGATCCTCCTGGAAGGAGGTGACCGGATTAAGTGAAATTTCCCTCTCCTGAGAGGAGAAAGGTGCACCTTAAATTTTAAAGATTAGATGGAGACAGATGCAATCCAATCCCTTCTACAGAGAGTTTCTTTGCACAACCTGGATCTGACAAAGAGAAACTTCCAGGGGACTAGAATGTACAGAGATATGATGAGCTTTGTTTTAAACAAATTACTTTTGAGCCCTCTGATGAATAACTGAAATAGAATCAATGACTTCCTTATCACTAGACCTTTCTGAAATCCTTTGCCTTTCCATCTATAAATATATACTATAATCAAGAAGGTAATTAATCCAGTGTACCTGTGAAGATGTTCTTGCAGGTCTATACAGATAAATCAGCTCTATCCAGAAGCAACTGTTAGTAAATTAATATCTGATAGCAAGTAAGTAAAATTTTAAATGATAATTAGGCATAAAAAACATACAGACAGACACTGCCTGTGAGGCAGTTTTTCATCATTCCTGAAAATACATCTGGATGCCCAGCTAAATGTCATGTCTACATTTGCATCCCTTGAAAGCTTGGGTCCTGTGAACTGGACAAGTCTCTGAGGGGTTACCTCGCTAAGGGGTCTAAGCATGATCCTGTTGTGCAATGCATAGACAAACATAAGCTCACTGAGAGGATAATTAGGCTCATTAAAGACTTGCACTGCCTTTTGGAGGGTCTAAACTTTTTCCTTCAGCCTAAAGAAATCTAAGAGCAACTGTGACCTCAGCACAGGTGCTGAGAACATTTGCCATATCCAGTCTCTCAACACCTTTGTGAGCCAGGATCAACATTACTTGCAGAGTTAAGAAATTTACTGCCTGGACAAAGAAGCAGATCATCAGGGGGGGCAATTAAAGTATCCCACTTTACTCTTGCCATCTATTCAGGCAAGGGGAATACAGCACAGGAATACCTAATCTGTCCAAATAATTGATTTAATCTAGCCAGGGAGGCAAAATCTCCAGACTAGCTCATTTACCACCTCAGAGATTAGCAATTTTTCACCCTTGATAGAGTTGTTGCCTAGGCTTCATCCTCTTTGCAAAACAGCTATGCTGCTTTACAATCTATAAAAATGAACCCATAAGACAGTTACTAAAACTGAGTTCTTTGATAGTTGCAAATTCCAATCTCAACTGGAATTGGGCTACCTGCAATATTAAGATGTCATTAAAATCAGCCTGTTTCCTCTATGACAGTTATTATATGCTGCATAAAATCCTATTTCTTCTCCCTTTCATATGAAGTAATTGAAGCCCAAACAGAGAAGTAAATAAATTTCTTGTTGTCAGTGAAACATATCTCACCAAAACTGTTCTATTTGTTTGAACACTGAAATTGCTGGTCTGCTGAATTTTATATTCCTAGGACTCTAGACCAGGATTTTGTTATCTAAGGAATATAATGCTTTTTACAAAAGTTCCATTTATATGTTGCTATTAAAAGCCTGATAATCTATTTCAATAAGAAATTCATCAATTGTATCTCAGTTTTGCATATCCTCTTTTTGTTCTGGAATATAGATCTTGACACAAGAAAGCAGATTGGGTTTTGAATATTTTCTAGCACTCATAACATTTACATTTCCTTTTGTAAAAGGAAATGGTTTATACAAAATGAAAGTTGTGAAGTTTTCAGGTTACTAGCAGCTTGCTAAACCTGACTGAAAAGATGTCTTTAGTCTAGCAGTAGTAAGCCTGAGCAGTCCTGCAGTAGGCATCTTATCTGTGCCAGCTTTGGAAACAGTGCAGGTGCTTTATTTCACCCCAGGTTAAGAATTTTAAGGTTATATAATCCTAACATTTCTCTCTGCCTCCCATCCAAATACATAAGTGCATGAACAGCATCCTGCTTTTTCTTTCAACTCTACCCTCTCTCTTGTACTGCACTGTGGGACACAGTGCTGGTTATCTTGGAAGCCAGAGGACTGTGAAAGGACACACTGTGAAGGCTGTAAAAGAAGTTCATAATTGTGCATTGTCGTGGAATGAAGGGGCACAAGACAGAAATCTATGTGCATCTGAAACAAAACACCTCTTTAAATTATTAAATGTTGTTAATTCCCCTTACACAGGACTACAGCTAGACCTCAAAGTCTTATTTAAATTTTAACTACCTTGGTTCTGATGGTGTCATGCAGTTTGTCATTGGCATTTGACAGTAGCCAGGTAAAAATACAAGCATGCTCAGAAATATATTTGGCTAATACTATCTGAAACAAAATTTCCCCATCACAGCAGTATGTTTTCTGAATGTTATTTTTTTAGATGATTAAAACTATCTGTATTGATTTTTCCCTAAACTAAAGGAGCCTTTTCTGGCTTTTCTTTTCAAGTGAGTACATTGGGATAGCTCTGCGTACACTGAAAAAGTTGCTTGATTGACCAAAAAAACAAATAGCCCTGCAGGATGACTGTAGGGCTATTGCACTGAGCTGCATTTATGCAAATTCAAGTAATGCAACTTAATGTGCAGTGAAACAGATGAGGAGTAATGGCACGGGAACAGTGTGTCAGCCTTGTTCAAAATTCCTCCCTCCACATGATCAGTTTCAAATGAAGGCAGAGTTTTCTCTTACAATAGGCAGATTTTACCCCCTGAAAGAAAAATTTACCTGTTTATCCCAAATTTACTCAGAAAAACTTTATCCACTAAGAGAAAATGTCAATATGAAAATAAAGGATTAGTTGTTGGTACAATCTGTGGTTTTTAACTGGAGACTGAATCTCTCACATACGAATGGAATGCCCAATGTTGTGCCCAAAGGTTCTTTTAATTATTTGCCAGCAGAAGTGGATTGACTGATTTTGATTTCATAAAAGTAATTTGGTAAAAATAAACAAAAGAGAAACCCACAGAAGGAGCACTTATAATGACTTAAACTATAGGCATGGATTAATTTCTTTCACTCAGTAAAGGAAGGCCAACTGTACCTAAAAATCATTTTAATCAGGACCAAAACTACTCCATGATTCATCTCCTATCAGTTCAGAGGGTGACTTGAATGAAGAACAACAAAGAGTTTAGTGACACCAGGTTGGACAGAGTACTGAGCAACCTGAACTTATGGAAGATGTCCTTGCCCATGGCAGGAGTGTTGGAACCAGAGGATCTTAAATATCCCTTCTAACACAAACCATTTCATGATTCCATGATTCTATGAGTACTTGAATAATTTTTTTTAAGAATTTCCCTTAAGAAAAAGTAATGGTTTGTTTTATGCAATGTCAAAATATTAATCTCTTTAATGAGGAAAGGATACAGAATTAAATAAGCATTTTATTTAACTAGGTTGGAATTCTAGTTTCACTAAAAAGTATAGAGTTTGAACCAAGGTGAAGCAGAACAAAAGCCTTTGCAAGAGCGAGATATAAATGGGGAGGATGATGGGTTTCAAAAGGCATTTTAACAAAGAATGGTCAAAGGGCAAAATGCATGATATGTGCAAGTCCCAGTGGAGTCAATGTGTTGTGACGGATGCTCGTACACCAGCGAGAGCCTCAGACACACAACAGCTCGAGTCCGTCCTCTAACTTAAATGAGATTCTACTGAGGAGAAGGGCTCCAAACAGTGATCACAAAGGGAAAAATAATACAAGTTTTGGGATCACAGATGCTCAGTACTTCATCTTTTAAATCATCATAAGTATTTCAGTCACACACATTGTAGAGATACTCTCTGTTCTTTGGGAATTCTGCTAATATTTTTAATTATCATTGAACTTCTATAACTAATAACTGCAATTCTGCTTCTCTCATTTTGTTGTTCTCTCCTGCATCAATGTCAATCACTGTTCTCTTTATTAGTATACATCCTTCACTATCAAAATTGCTTCTACAGGAATACTATTTCTAATGAAAGACTGTAAGGTTATTCCTACATTATGTAAAATCAGTGACAAATGTGATTGGCATGTCCCACTCTGACAAGGCAATGTGGACCAAAGATTTTTAGACGCCTGTGGTCAAAAAAGAACATCAAAAGCCAAAAGGCTCCAAAAAAAAAAAAGTTCACAAACTCTTGTTAGCAAACTACACACTTGACATGGAATTTGGCATATGTTTTGCCCCTATCTTCTCATAATTATCATAACAATAAAAGAATTAAAATAGAGAGGGAAGAAAGAGAAAAATTTGAAGAGAAAAGGAAAAAGAATTAAAAGCAAGAGGGAAGAAAGGGAGATCAGATAGCAGAGGAAAGGGCATCACCAGTCCTTGGCCTAGGGTCCTGGGGGTGCCACCCAGGCTTTGTGTGGGCACCTTCTTATAGGTAAGCTTTGGGTAAAACCCTGGGGAAGGACTGGACTTGTCTGTCTTCATATAAATGAGTTACCTTGCACAGCCTGGTCTTCTGGGCTTTTCTGCAAAGGGCTCCAGGGACTCTGAGGTCTCAATCTTTTGATTGGTCTCTGGCTTTGAGGCCTCAATCCCCCTGTGTTGGTCTTGCCCACCCCTTGCCCCTCTTTTTGTGCTTGCACTGCATGTTGTGCAGCCACCAGGAACCTGGACAAGGAACCCTGTCTGGAAAGGTGCCACCCTACCTTCTTACAGCCCCTCCTTCCAAGCACAACCTGTTCCAAATTGTCCTCTTGAAAGATCAGCGTTTGAGGCATAGTAACACATTAACTCCTTGCTGCCCAGGCTTCTACAGGGATCATGCAGGACTGCAGGAAAAAGTGAAAATGGGTAAGCTGGAAAATTCACTTCTCCAGAAAGGTCAACGACTAAATAAAAATCTTTTGTATATTTCTCTTCCTAGTTTTGAATATGGCATAATGTAGAAATGGAATCACCTTTCAAGAAGAATCTTATGTTTAATTCTGATTTACACTACGATTTTGAAGAAAACAAAATCAAGTGGTAAATCAGTGCAGATAACTTGATAGCCTAGATATTGCTGAAAAAAGAAAAGATGAAATTAAGTGTATAATTCTATGTTGCTAGAAAAAATATGGAACTGAAAAAGTAGAGAATGATGATATTAAAAAATTAGCCTTAATTCTATACAGGGAATTAGACAAGTTTCTCCTGGATATGATTATTGAAAACTGAAGAAGGCCTTTGGAAAAAGGCATGTTAATACCCAAATACTTGCCCTACCCAATCAAATAAAATTAATGCAGTGAATTTCATTGTGTTCAGTATCTTAAAATCACTTAATCACAGGCTTGACTTGTGATATGTACAGAATCCAATTAACTAATGCAAGTAAGTTGATAAAGGTTCACTAGAATAAAAATTATGTAAGCAACAAGAAATATTGTTAGCGTACTACATGCAATATCATACTAATGGTAGTGAGAGACTGCAGAGAAGAAGGTGAGTACTAAAGGACCCTCATGGGAAACTTCCTTTTGTGATTACACAAGGCAGAGCTATTTTTTTTAAAAAAGGTAAACAGCTTCACAAAATAGTCATAGTTTTTATTTCTGTTCCAGAAGAAAATACCTTTTTTTTTCCCAAAACCATAAATTTTCTCAATTAATAAGAGGTTCATATAGCTCTAGTTTATCCTATCTCAGGAAAAAATAAAAATATTTAGAGAGTAGCCACAAAAGTGGCAAAATTTTAATTACTCTAGTATTATGATACAGACTATTTTACATACAAAGATGAAATACATGTCATTTTTCTATAACCTGAAAAGATAAAAAAAATTAAATGGAACAATCTCTTTTTGTATCCAGTACGACTTAGTGAATAAGAAAAAAAATTAAAATGGGTGTAAGCTTTTGCTTATTCATATGCTCTCAAACTTTGTTCTGGCATTGTCAGAGATAAAGAGCAAGGCTGATGTTTTTGTAGTCATTCTCTCTGAAAATAGGACATGTTTACTGTGAACAGAATGACATTGTTTGCTTACTTCTGTAATGCTGCCCTTGCTTGAGAAAGGAGCAAACATAAAGGGAAAGTGGAATTGTGTTTTGGTTCAGAGAAGTGGATTAGCAAACTGTGTAAATATGATGCACTGTTTGTTTAAAGAATTTCTGATCTATGAACACGCAAGGCTAAACTCTGGTACTATTGAAGGCAAAGCCATAATTCTCTCTTGACTTTAGTAGAACCAAAGTTTGGCTCAGCCCAATTTAATACCACAAAATTTCTCACTTCAGGAGAAAACTTGAATAGATTTTCTGTTTTCACAACTCAACTCTTCTACATCCCAAAATCACTGATGTGAAGATTGTGCGTGAGCTTCCCATGAAAACACTACATAGACCTTTCCTCTAAGGAAAAAAAGAAGTCTGAGTCTGAATCCACAGAATTTCTTCCAAGTATTTAATGAGTAAATTAGTACCATCCCATCAAAAACAGATGCACAAAATTTTTATAACTTTTTCTAAAAAGAATTAGCTAGTGACATGGTTTTAAAGATCAAGCAGCAAAATTACATTTCCACTGAAACATATTTTCAGCCTTTTGCCTATTTTCTTATTTAATTTTATAGTCAGTAGAGAAATAAAGGGATAAAGAAAACAATAAACAAAGAAACATACAAAAAAGGACTCATTTTATTATCTGAGAGATCCATTTGAGCACCTTTTTTAACTATGTATGACATCAAATTATTCTCTGTCCTTGGGAAATTTGTTCCCCCACAGAATTATTGGAACATTTTAGTCTTCCTAAGGCCCTTTTATTCCTATTCAGTAGCTTTGTTTTTTAATCAACCAACTCCACTGTATAAGTTGTGACTCTACTTTTTATCTGTATATTAGCTGTGTATTAGCAGTTCTTTTCAATCTTTTGTGATGGACTTTCTCAAAAGGTTTCTCAAGTCCAGATAAATGTCATCTTGTTCTCCTTTATCTCTGTAATCTGCAAATCTGTTCTCAAAAAGAGCCGTACAGTCCACAGTCATGTCACTCACAGTGTTTTATAACATTGGTTTGCCATCCCTTAATATGTTTAGACACACCATATCCTGTGAGGAAACAGAAGTTTGTACACTTTATGGAACTAGAGAAGCATATCCATCCAGTCATTATCCTAACATATATGTAGTGTTTATTTATATAGGTTGGTGACTATTTTGATTTTTTGACTATTGGAGAAACCAAGTCTTTAATCAAAACTATAATTTACAATTACTGGAGAAATATAGTTTTAGGAACCTAGAACGTAGTGTATTTAGTTGCTCAAAATCCTGACTTAACATAATTAGATATAGTCATTCCTAAAGTTGCCACCTATTCTCACAAGGTAAACTAAACAAATGGTTGGAGATTTCAGCATTAATACATAGCAAAAATATACATAAAATTTCAATTTTTTTCTTGTCATAAGCCTCTAAATTTAAATTACAATAGTTTACATAACCAAAATGTAATAAATTGAGACAAGAACATTCTACACGTGACTCAAATGAGTACCCAAGGTACCCAAATGGACTTACAAGGACAAGGAATAGAAGGATAAGACTTGTGGCAAATTTGAGGTATGAGAATACTCATGCACTTAAATGAACTCAGAAGCAGAAAGCAAAGATTGTGCAAATAACACCAGTACAAAAATACCAGTGGGAGGAAAAGGCAGCCATGGGAGCAGAGCAGGTTTTGGCAAAGAAGAGCACTCCTTAGGACTTTGTTACCAGACCAGCAGCAGCACCATGTGTAGCTGAACCCCAGCAGCAACTGCCTCAAACTTTCTTGACCAGGTCTGTTTTTCATGCTCTAATCTTGGTTCAGTACAGGTCCTGATAAATGCTGCTGAGCAGAGGTACTTGGCATATTCTGCTCACATGGAATCCACAGAGTTCAGTGTCCAGTGTCACTGTGGATGTGTGGGATGTGTTTCTGCCCTGTGGCCCTGGAGACATGGGGGTCACCATACCTCCCTGCAGGCACAGTCTGGCTCAGGGTACATCAGGTGCTGAGGCTTCAGCTTCACACCATCCTTTCTCAGATCCAGAGAATAAAAAGAGAAAATCTAGGTACTCCCTAGAGATGTGAATTGCCCTCTCATCTGGATTCACTGAGACCACACAACAATAAAATGGCTCTTTCTCCGTGTGTTTAACAGAGCAAAACAACCACTACCAACAGCAATCATATCTCTGAGCCTTCAGCAGACCTGAGTAGAACTGATTCCACCCAATTATTAATAAATATATCATTACAGGGAACAAACAGCACAACCAAGAGACGATTTTAAGTCTGTAGAAGATTGTCTTGCTTCAAAGATCAGTTCACCCTTGACCTAGCTCATCCTTACTTTCTAAAGGACTGTAAAACCATCACTCTTAGTAGTGAGAGTAAAGATGAAACTTGGTGGAGAGATTTTCAAAGTTACAAAGGATGCTTTTTTGCACAGTTCCTATAAGCAGGAACAATTTCTCTGTCTTTCAAAATCTTGCCGACTATGACATAAAGCTGTGTTTAGTGAGTCAGACTTTTCAATCATATTTCTGTTATGTGCAGAGGGCTAAAAATAAAAAAGCACTTCATGAAAATTTTATGACAGATATATAGGGAATTGTAAAAACAGTATCATAATATTTGGGTTTATTTGATTTTAAAATTTTTAATGCTGACTCTTCTACAGTTGCAGGAGGCTTTAACCTTAAAACAGAAACAACTTTAGACTTTTGCTCAGAAGAGGACATTGTTGCATTGGAAAAATGGTATGGGAAGATTCAGGCATGAAGGATACAAGTTACATAGTTATTCACATTCTGAAGGAATATCTAAGTGACATTTTGATCATAAGAACACTTTGGTAAGAATAGAAAATAGGAGTTTCTAGACTCCACCAAGTTATAAGGCTAAAGAAAGAAATTGGAAATGTCCGAGTGTGCTTTCATATCTCCTAGCAAAAAAATGAACAGAGCATATTTTAAAATATTTCCATTCTTCAAAGAGTAAAAAAAGAATGAGGATGCTCTTCAAAAACAAGGTAAAGATTTGGTGTGTGAAAGCATTACTATATAAAAGTATGTGCTTTTGGTGCTTCAGACACAAAGACCTTGCTGGATATCTTTAGTTTGATAAGATATATTGTGAGTGTTAGCATGAGGGATTGGTTTGTGTTAAAGATAAAAAGATCTGTTCTCAAAAAATTACAGGAGCTAAAACCCTCTTTTACTATAAATAGTTTAATGCTGCAGAATTTTCTTGCCATCAAAAAAAGATTTGCAAAGCTAAATGTGACAACAGAGCCTAAATTCACACAGATGGAATCAAACAGCATTAGAAAATGGCTGAGCATGGTGATGAAGTGACTGTAAGGAGAGCAGGCAGAAAAGTCCTTTTCTAATAATGTGGAACATGCCCAAGGTGCAAGCACACTAGGCAGATTATTGGCAACAATACACTCCAGGCATATAAATAAAATCCCTCTATCATACTTTTTACTGCCAAATTAGTAGAGCAACTATACAGTCACTGACCCTTGCTTTTCTTTGGAAACCATAACTTACTGCCATCATTGGTGGTAAGAAAAGAAAGGAAAAAAAGTCAAGCTGTCTTTTTTTCTCTTTGTGTTAAGCAAAAATTAACTGATATATTTCACACTTGAGATTAACTGCACACCTCTGTTGTACCCATGCCCAGCAAGCTGCTAACAGTCAGATTGCAGTCCTCAGAAATACAGGAATATTGTGACTTGCTGCTTGGTTCCAGCTGTGTGTCAGATCATGCTTTTAACTTACTTTCTATGGATTCCAGGGAGAGAAGGATTGAATTCAGCTTTGTGTGTGGAAGTCTTCTATTATAAATCAGCCATATCTCAGCCCCTGAGTCCATCCTAACATTTTTGTTAGCAGAGTATGTCTCTTGACTTGCAGCTTATAAGGCACTTTTGTATTCCAGAGCCAAAACCAATTTAGTGTTGTCGTAGTTTACTACTGCTGCTTAATTGCTGAGGATGGAGTGATGCACTTCACCTGTTTAAGAAAAGCACCAATACATTTATTGATATTAACAGGGATTTGATAGCAAAAGCCACAGTGGTTTAGAATATTTGATGGCAGGGTGTACTGATTACTTACTGCATAGAGGGAAGGGTCAGACACTCTCCCATTGAGCCACAAGATTTAGAAAGGACTCCCTTGGACTCTAAACTCCTTCTGGGAAGTGAGTTTAGGTGCAGCTGGATCCAGGCTTAGTCCCAGACTTGGTCAGCTGTTTATGTTCAAAGGACTATGTGTGTACAGTCAACCCTCTGTAACACTTAACTAAGATGTCAAAGTTTAGTGTGCTGATGATCATTTACCAAGAATCTGTTGTGGTAAGGAATCCCTCAGCCTTGTGGACTAACCTGAGTGCTGCCCCTGCTCAAGGGAAGATCCCAGCCTGAAGATGGTGGCTGTGCAGTGGAGATAATGAACCCTGGGCTGTCCCCTATTTATGTGGAAAGATGATTGATTTATAGTCATATTTGCATACCAACCATGTTTTGAATGGCACATGCTCAACGAGCGCTCATCTGTTGATCAATATTGAAAGCTCTTAGCTGTTGTGGTGTTATGTGTCTTCCCTGAGTTAAACTTCAGCCAGCTGCAGCCATCACCACTGGCTGATCTAGCTTCAGGAGAAAGGAGCAGAGCTGAGAACACTGACACTCTAATTCACCACTGCACTGATCTCAGTGGAGTCACACTACTACGGAGCTGCTGAACTCAGAATTGTTACATGGTTTTTTCAATGTACATTGCAGCAATAGATAGTCCTAGTGTTGGAGTCCAGGATATCCCTCTTACAGCCCTGGAGAATCTGGGGACTGTACAGGGGGGTCTGGGGTCTGTACAGGAGGGTCAGCCAGCCTCACACAGAGCCCAGGAGGACTCTGATTCTGGCTTCTGTCCATGGGAGTGAATACTCACATGTAGGAGGAATCACAGATCCTAAGAATTTAGAAATAAATAGTAGTTTGTTATAGAATATAAATATAGAAATTAGGAGTCTTAGTATATGGGGCTGAAGGGACAAAATGGAGGAATTGGGGAGTGGCCGCTGGCCTCCTTGTTCTTGCTCTCATTCCCCATCTTTTGCTGATTTGGACTTTGGAGATTGGTTTAGAATAGAATCGACATGTTAGTGTAGGTAGTAGGTATTGGCAAAATTTTGTAAATAAAAAATACGTCTTGGACAGTGGTTGGGTCGGAGATACCACACTGAAGGTGTGGGGATCTCTGATCCACCCAGTCCAGCCGCGTGTCCTGCTTTGCTGGGGACACCTTGCAAAGCTGAACAAGAACTGATAGATAATATGGAATAAACAACTCTGATAACACGAACTGCTGGACTCAACTTGTTGTCTCTGCCTTCGGTGTGAAACACTCAGGGCAAAGAGAAGACTGAAAACTTTATTACCTTGGGGAACAGCAACCCCAGGGAAATCCCCAGGGAACAGCAACCCTGGGGGAAGACCCCACTGCCTTGGGGAACGGCCGCCCCGAGGGGAATCTCGGGGAACATCAACCCCGAGATCCTAGTATGCATTATTTCTCTTGTATTAGAGAGAGAAAAGCATGTTGTAATCTTAAAATAGACCTCTTTTGATGTTGCTCCTAACAAAACAACAACAATATAAACAGAGAGAAAACCTTACATATAAGTCATCATTAAGAAAACAAAGGGCACATGAGTGTGAATTCCACCCCCACTAATTTGCCTCCTATGAGGAATATTGTGCATGTCCCCACATTTTATACAGATTGTTAAATGTTTTTGCTCAGTATGGTTTTATATGACCACATAAACAAGAGTTGTTTACTTACTGCTTAATTATTTAATTATTATACTTGCAGGTTAGTTTAAGAGGTATGACTATCACAGTATGATAGAGAGGATGGCAGAGAAGATCCAGTTACCCAGGTTACATAGTAAAGAAACTTTCTGTATTATTATTTTCCCCAGACACACCCCAAACATGACTACAGCCATACCATTGCACTTTCTATATAACATTTCTGAAACTGTGGCCAGTAAGAGCCAAAATGCCTCCTAAATGTCACCACAGACAAGCAGAGGTCATGCCCCGAATAATGTTTCTCTCCAAGTGGTTTGACTTTTACTTCCATCACCCTTAGGTTTCCTGCTCATCCTCACAAATTGTTTTATCCTTTTATACATTTCCTGCACTCAAATGTCAACATTCTTGCTGCAATTTGTGTCCACCTCACTGAATGGTTTTCAGACATTACAGCTGGGCAGGTGAAACTCAGCCACTTTTTTCTTTCCCATGGACAAATACAAACCACAAAATGCTTTCGGTGGAGATCACTCACTTCCTTACAAAAAACTATGTTATTCTTAAAGTCAAAGGATTAATATGCTGCAATAAACCAGTTCAGGAGAAGTCGAATCACATAGACAAAAAGGAAAAATAATTTCTTCTTTTCTTAGCAAGATCAGGAGAACTGAGTTTGCATAGCATGTTTGGAGTGTAGAATTTATCTGAAATGGCAAATGGTTACCTCAGCCTTGGCACCTACAGAGTGACACTGATCTACCAAATCACAAATACAGAGTGGAGCTTCTTTACATTGCCAGATGAGCTCCTGTGTAACATCCACTGAAAGGCTGCTACCTGCACCTAAGTCAGGTAATGTGAAGTTCTGCTCAGGATCTCTGAGTTAAAAAGCTGAAGGATAGTATACCAGCAAGGTTTAAAAAATGAAGTAGCACTCTTCATCTACAGAGAATTAATAAAACAGAAAATAATTTGTTGGGAAAAAAGTAGTAATAATATTTTAGAGATGGATGAAAAGTTGTAGTGGACAACTCATAAAACTGATATAAATGAAGAGACTTTTAATTTGTCAGTGCTCTTCATGTATCCTAAACTGCAAAGTGCAACACAGGAGCCATACACGCTGACAAAGAGTTAATCCATTGTAAATTTGATCTGAAGAAAACTGGTTGAGGTCTACCACTTTGGAAGAGTATAGCAATGGATGCTTCATCTGAGCTGAGCAAATATAATTTTTTCTTTCCATGGTAAGTGTCATACACAAATATAGACAAGAAGGTACAAAGTGCACTCAGCACTTTAGGATGAAATATGTGACCATACAAGAACACAGGTGGGTATGGTACTTCCTTGTTTTCATGCTGTCCTGTGAGAAGCCATTTAGAATAAACTTTTGGATCTTCATTGACTTTAGATCCTTCCAAGACGGCTTATAGATGTACAGATTATTAAAGTTATTAAAGTTTTTAAAATATTATAAAAGTTACTATTATTCTATCTTAAGATATATACATGCTTGGTATGCTATTATTTACCACCATTAAAAAAAAAAAAAATCTAAATGCGTTTCAAGTAGTGACCTTGCCTTTTGATGCTTCTTAAGCTCTGACATCATCAACTGAAGGAATGATTGCAACCTGTAGGGCTTCTGAACTCAGGAGTGCTGCTACCTGTAGTTTGGTGCTGGAATTTTTGATGAGAGGGAGCAGGGTTTTGTTCAGAGGGAAACCCTCCTGCCATTTACATTGTGACTGTCACAGTGGGAGCAATCTTCCTGTGGGCAGGCAGATTGCACAGGTCAGCAGGGTGTACTTGCAAACTGCATCTTTTGACTGCAATGCAGAGGAGAGAGCAGTTACTACTGGAATGCTTATTTCTGTTTCTAAGTAAGAAAGGGGCCTTAAGCATTATTTATGATTTTCATCTAGTTGCTGTTCAAAGTAAAATGCATTCATACAACTTCTATTTTTCCTTGTATGCAGGTTCTCCAACTTCAGACTAGATAATAGGACCAATGGGTTACAGAAGCATCCTCAACTCTCTGTGAGCTTAATACTCCCAGCAGCATAAGAGCTCAGCTGTAACAGCAGCCATGGAGAGCATTTATCCCTCCTTACATCTGTGAATCTTATGTCAAGGGTACTCCACAGAGGCAGGAAAAGTGTGGTTGAGTTCTCTCACACAGAACGGGGGAGAGGATAAGGATTTACTGTAGTCAGTGGGTTTGAAAGGAGCATAATATTACATTCACAATCATATTCTTAAAGAAATTAATGAAATAGCCTTATTCGTGACATTCAAAGCAAATTTGCGGATGATGGTGTTCAAGCAAGTTTCTGAACTATGATTCCCAGTCATGTGAAGGCAGCTCCCCTGCAGTCCTGAGTCAGTCACCAAAGACAAGGAGATACCAATAAAAGCCTGGACTAACCCAATGCAGCTCCTGCTTACTTAGTATACAAGGCTAGGTAAACTATTCTTCTGAGAAACAGAATTTTCATGACAGGACATGTACCATGTCCTTGTGTTTGAGACTGGGTGCTGGATTCTAGCCCCGGCCCTTCTGACTTGTGCTTTAAACATAAGTTGTACATCATCTCACAGTGAGAGTCCATGTCATGTCTTGTTTCCCATCCCCATGTGCCTACAAAGCATCTCCTTGCTTTGTAATACACTGTTTTTCTCATTTACATTTCGTGTTAGAATATCCAATTTTTTTTTAATTGTGAAAAGTTAGGCACTTGATTTCTTTTCCTGGGAAAATTAATTCAGAAGAATAGTCCCCTAGAAAAACAAACAAACAAACAAACAAAAAAACCCCAAAAAAACCCAACCAAACAAAAAACCCCCAACAAAACAAAACAACAAAAACACAAAAAAACAACAACAATGAAAAAAATATAAACAGCATGATCTCATGGAGACAATTTCATTTGTGACAATCACCAGACCTCTGAAAAGTTTCATCTATCTCCATACTCTCCAGGTATTGTAAGTGTATGACATCTTCTCCACATATTACATCCTCAACTTCTTAATTTAAGGCTTCTGGTTATCTTATAAAAAGCAATGAGCTATATCTAAATTTTTGTTCTGCTTAAACTGAAATTCTGTATGTATGTCTTTGTGCATATTTCATAATGAAGTATGGAGGTCTGTAAGGAGGTTTATAGTCCTACCACACGAATCTGTGGATGAGTAATTATATGAGCTGGAATCCTCTACCAGCTACACAGCTCCCTGTTTTCAGTCATTTTACAGTGGGTACTAACTCTGTTTCATCATCTATGCTCTCTCTGAGTCTCAGACAGAGCTTCACCACCACAAAGAGGAAGGAGCTGGCCTCCTTCACTGCACCTCGTTTTTTGCTTTGCTACTGGACATACAAGGTCTCCTCACTTTGTCACCCAAAAAGAAAGCTTCTGGTTAGCTCCCATTTCCCTCAAATATACACAAAATGCTCTTGTATAGCATTTTGTATTTGTAGGTACTGAATACAGCTTGAGGCTGAATAGTTAGCTGACCTTACTGCTGTACATACAAATTAACACCTCCCTACATTTCCCCACTGACAAAAAAGAGAGAGTAACTTATGGAACCAACTAGACCGAACTTTTGAATTATCTATATTCTTGTTTGCAGTCAATCACCAGCAGCTTGCCCTTGTTACTGATGTTACAGCTGTGGTCCTAGAAAGATCAAAGATCATTACAGTACCTGTGCCCCCCTCACTCAGGCAGACTGGATGCTGATCAGCAGAAAACACACCCAGAACAGTGTGTGCCTGAGCCTGCCCAGCCTGAGCAGCTTCCACTGATTCACACTGACTCTAAGGAAATTATTGTGTAAAACAGAATATTTATTATCCTTTTTCCTTCTTATTTTCATTCAATGACAAATTCCTTATTATTTGACAAATGCTAAATGAAAGGATATCTTAGACAGTGGATGAGCTGGGGTTATTGTTTGAATGGTAGGAGCTTGTGATTGATATTCACACTGTGTAATTAAGCTCCTAAATCATGTGTTTCATTTTCCCATCAGACAATTACTAATCCTATATAGAGGTTTCAAAATGCCTTTGCAGCATCTCCTTGGGTGAATGCATGTCTGAGTGAATATTTGTATGTAGGTTATTCACATCACAAATATTCAAATCTGTTTTCTTAAACAAAAGAAACATCTCAGAGATTTTGAATTAATATTTTGGAATAATTTTTTTCAGTCTTTTCCCACTTTCTATTCAGATGGACGCTGGGACTGATGAGATGACTAATACAAGACAACAGTTTCTCTATTTTCCTCCTGCAAAGATTTTCATGGAAAAACACACATAAAAGTATGTGCATAACTACTCTGAGTAATTGATTGCAAAATCTTCCTTGACATCTCCTTCCTCTTCTTCCTTATCTTCTTACAAGCCTTCCATATTATATCTGTTGTTTTATTAGGGCAAATTTAATGTGGATTGAAAGAGAACTTTACCAGTAAACAGGAAACTATAAACATATTGCTGTAAAAGAAGAATGGTCCATTGATAAATAAAAGCATTATGCATCTGACCATGTGCTAAGACAACCACTGAAGCAAGATGTCTCAGCTAATTCAGTGAATTAGTGGTGTTTACTGGCTTGAAAAAAGCATTGGAAACCAGAACACACAGCATTTTTTCACTCTCTCTCTTTTTTTAAGTGTTGTTTTGGGATTTTTGTTGTTGTTTTTGTGGCTTTGGTTTCTTTGTTTGTGTGGGTTTTTTGGGGGGGGAGTTTTCTTTGTGTGTGTCTTTTGTTTTGTTTCATTTATCTTTCTCTGGTTGACCACATTTTAAATGGAATACAGAGAAAATTCTTTTTCATATTTTATATTCCGTTCCTCTCTTTTGTTTCTTTATTTGCACTACTAGAGCTATAAGCTGTACATTAGCAGAGATCCTGTCTGTATTCCCTTTTAGGGTCAAATGCATCCTCTTTTCCCCAGTTCCCAAGTTTAGATGTTAAGTCCCAGGGGTGACAGAAGCTGAAGTGCAACCTCTGACCACGCCAATATTTACTTTAATTAGGTACCTTTTATGACCAGTAGACGGCAACAGAGGTCCCTTAATTGAGAC
Organism: Cisticola juncidis; assembly: GCA_013400215.1. Taxonomy (NCBI): domain Eukaryota; kingdom Metazoa; phylum Chordata; class Aves; order Passeriformes; family Cisticolidae; genus Cisticola; species Cisticola juncidis. The sequence continues at coordinate 77,018 of VXBR01011472.1, forward strand.
CTATCTCAGTGGTTTCCTGGAAAATTTATTTCCCCCATTCCTCTCAAGGATACATTTTAGTGCCTCTGAGCTTCAAATGAGAGTGAAAAATCCACTATTGCTCACTTGGCACTTGCCCAGTTGGCTCTGAGCTTTATGTGGGCAGAATAGGACACTCTCCCACGACCTAGAAGAGGACCTTGACTTGCAGCCAGTAGCTGGAGCCATAAATGTAACCCCATCATGGTTGTTGCTTCCCCTGAGGACATTCCTTTCTGTCTTCCAGCACAAGTATTGAGTATTGACAGAAGAAAGGTGCTCAGGGTGATGTGAGAATAAAGGGGAAGATACTTAACAAAGCCAGGATCCTATAGGGTTAGAGACCCAAAGTAACTATTCTGAGATCTACATTCCACTGCAGAGCCTGCTTGATCTTGTCTGATTAAGCAGGGGGAAAGTACCAACAAAACAACCTTTTAATGTTAATTGCTCTTATTGTGTGATTCTTAATTCTCTCAAGCTTCAGTCTCACACAGGATGCTACTAATGTAAGGTCCCCTATGAAAATATTATGGGATGCAAAAAAAAAAAAAAAAAAAAAAAAAAAAAAAAAAAAAAAAAAAAAATTTAAAAAAAGAAAGAGAAGAAAAAAAAAAAAAAAAAAAAAAAAAAAAAAAAAAAAAAAAAAAAAAAATTTAAAATGCATGCCAATGGAAGAGTAACTAAAATATCTAAACACATGACAATTAACTTGGTACCTGGCCATGCTACCCTAAGCAGTACTCCTGTCCTGCAGAGATGTAAAAAAAATGTTAAATGCTCAGCATTTTTCCCTTTCATACCACTTCTGCTGGAAACTGCTGGTAGTGGCTTATACTCATATGACAGCTTTATCATTGTTACTACCTGTTCCGGAAATTTAAAACATTTTACCTTGTTTGCACAGAGTTCATTTGGGCTTTGTACCTGTCAGTGTATATCTACTGCTATTATAAGAAGAGGCCTTATTTAAGCTGGGCTGTGAGTAGAGCTCAATAAAGAGACCATGATTTCATCATAAACACTTACACACCCTTTAAATGGGATGAGAGCCTTTAGCTGGGGTCCAAGGAAAGGAGCAAACCCTCAACATTGGCAGGGCAGTTCATGAAGCAGCACATGTGGTCCCCTAAGCAGCATGGTTGAAAGACTGAGTGACATCTAAAGCTATAGGCCCTGGCATTCAGCAAATTCATGGAGCAGACTGAAGGCTGCTCAAGAGTTACATGTTCCCAACCTAATTTCTCTATGAAACTTTTCCATCTCCTTCTGTCTCTCTCTTCTCTTGCCCTCCCTAACTGCTATTATCTTGCTTGAAGTGCTTAGCTCGCTGCACTGGCTACAAGCTTTGTCACACATTCAGCACTTCAAAATGCTTCTGCAGTAGCAATGAAAATGCTCAATTAAGTTCAGATGGGAAGAAGAGGAAGGGAGGAAAGAGGAGCTTATAAGGAATTGATTGTATTAAACATTATATAGCCATCTAATGCTGGACAGACGAAGGGTTGTGCTCTATGAAGGCAGTACAAAGAAAATAAACAGACCAATTTTAGTAGGGAATTACTAGATCAGGACTAGCTCTCAGATGTGATCAAGATTCTTGTTTCTTCTCTTTCTCTCCTGGACACAGTTAACTTTCAAAATGAGAATAAAAGGCCCATTATTGCCCACTGGTGGTGGTATTCAGACATGCCAGCCAACAGTAGAAAAGCAATTTTCTAGGTTGCTGTTGCTGAAATATCTGGATGAAATGAAGAAAGAATGCTGCTACTAAGTCGCTTGTGCTCAGATTAATGTCACAGAACTTATGGCTATAATTTTTTAATAATCAATCAGTTGCCTTGATGTATTTGCAGAGCCATGCATGGCAGGAATATTATCTTCAGAGACCATAAGGCCTATTAATCTAATAGGAACAAGCAGAAAAGAATACAGGTATTAAATCTAGATAGAACATCTGGGGAAAAACAAAACAAAAGAAAAACAACTGCATTTGATTATGCTCCAGCTCCTGAAACAGCAGTTATTAATATAATCTTAGGAAAAAATACACCTAAATGCAGATTTTTCTTCTGCAAATACTGGAGAAGTTACAGGTATCTATCTTCACAAAATCCTGGAAGTTAGCAGTATTCTTAAAGATTCATAAACTTTATTTATAGAGTTACAGATTGTATTAAAGTACAGGTTAAACATTTGCAGCACTCCATTTATTACAGCTATGTCCAGAAACTAGTTTCCCTTCTGTAACCATAGTCTTACCAAAATAAATGAAGATTAGGAAGACATTAGAGACTGAACAGTCACAAACACCAAACTATCTTAAATTTACTGCTTATAGGGTTTAGATATCATAATACAAAATGAGTTTCATTGTTTTACTGGTCAACATTTTAATATGATCACTTATCAGAGGTTTTTACAAATCTTGTTTATTTAACATTCAGTAAGATTCAACCTATTATGTGTTTTATAAGATTTTAAAAACATGGAGTCATGATTACAGATGAAACTCTGGCTTTGTACATTGCTACAGAAATGTTTGAAATCTGGACTTTCTGGCTAAGATAGTTGTTTGCTGAAGAGAGGCCACAGAAAGGGACCTGGGGGTGCTGGCTGCTGGCAAGTTGAACATGAGCCAGCAGTGCCCTGCAGCCAGGAGAGAAAACCCTGTCCTGGGGGCATCAGGGACAGCAGGGCCAGCCAGGCAAGGGAGGGGATTGTCCCCTCTGCTCTGAGCTGGGGTAGCCTCAGCTCCAGTGCTGGGGGCAGGTTTGGGTACTTTAATGTAAGAAAGACATTAAACTGTTAAAGTGTGTCTAAAGAAGGGCAACAAAGATGCTGCTGAGGTCACTTGGTCTGTTCAGCCTGGAAAAGAGGAGACTGAGGGAAGACCTCATTCAGTTACAGCTTCCTTGTGAGGGCAAGCCAAGGGGCAGACGCTGATCTCCTCTGTGGTGACCAGTGACAGGACCCAAGGGAATGGACTGATGTGTTGTCAGAGGAGGTTTAGGTTGGACATTAGAAAGAAGTTTTCACCCAGAGGGCGGTTGGGCACTGGAACAGGCTTCCCAGGGCAGTGGTCACAGCACGAAGCCTGGCAAAGTTCAAGAAGCATTTGGACAATGCTCTGGGGCACATGGTGTGACTTTTGGGCATGGTCCTGTGCAGGGCCAGAAGCTGGACTCAGTGATCCTTTGGGGCACTTTCTGAGTCAGCTGATTGTGTCACTCTGTCATTCTGTGATTCTCTGATGTGCAAACAAAAAGGTACATATACAAGATAAAGGTCTAGATAATTACTAAGTCTAAAGTAATTTATTGATTAATGTATTCTCTTTCAAGAAAACACCCATTTTTTGTTTTAAAAAGTATTTTGTTATACAATAAAGGTCATGCTCTTCAGTAATCACCTCGTTGAATTCTGATCAGGTTTTAGTACTATTTTTTTCCCTGAGCATTTAATGTTTTGAGTTTCTGAAAGAAAATCATGAACTGTGGTTTATCATCCCTTCACATTCCAGGGGGAGGGTTTCTGGCACACTCAGTTTCTTTTTTAACATATTTTTACAATCAAGTACTTTAATCTGAAAATGTAACTTTCCCATTTAATATATTGGATCTGTCCAAGTTTTTAATCAATACAAATACATTCTCTGAAAAATTCTGTTAGGAATTATGAAACACAGTTTCCATAGACTGGAATTACAGGGCTTATGAGCAAAGTTCTGCTGAGGAAGGACTTTCAGAAATGGCCCTCAAGGAGAGGCATTTCAGCAGTGAGTTGCACCACTCAGAAAAGCCCTTTGTGACCAACCGAAATGGCAATTCTTTTCTTTTAAGACTTAACAACAGTATTATGTTCCAAGAGGCAATCATTCAAGTACAGACAATTTAAACAGAGAGCTTTAAAGTGAAAAGGCTATGGAAGTATAGGGCCTGTAAAATGAAGGTGAAACAGCTAATGGGGGACTTGATATTTCCAGGACCAGCAATAAAGTATCTTATTTTCCTTTTGGCCCTGGTCCACTTCATGATATTTGTGGCCAATCAGATGCCATCACACAGCAGTTTGCTTTTATTCTCTTGGAGTGAGCCAAAGAGGCATACCTGGGAAAGTGTATCTATGTCAGAAAAAAAAACCCAAAACTTTATTTTTGTCAGTCTCAACCAAAGAAAGAAAAAATGCAAACAACAGCTAAAGCTGAGCAGGACATTCAGACATTCATCTATTCAGACAAAGAGCTAGATTAAGAAATTACATTGGGGCACCCAAGATTAACTATTTTTCCAGTAGTATATGAAGTGACCTGGGGAGTCAGACAAAATAAATGATAGTTCAGAGGAACCTAAATAAGCAAGTGCTTTTTGAATTACCTTCCCCAAGATACTAGTCAGGGTCCAGTGGTCTTCCCAATACTATCACAAGCCAGCTACTAAATTACCCCTCTTGCTCCACTGTCACTGTCATGGTGTCTCCATTCAAAATCTTGTCCTTACAATGATCCTGCTCTGCTCATATCCTCCAGTCATTCTTTAGGGATTTTCTATGAAGAAACAGCAGTAAAGAAGATCTCTCCCCTAAACCTTTATAGTAATAGGAAACCATTTCTGGTCAGTCTCCCTCTCTGTTTCCTCTTCCTATGCCCTCTGCAACATCCCCACCTCCAGCTGCTGCTGAGTCAGCCTGGCCAAGGAGAATGACAGAGCACAAAAACAGAGCCCACCAAGAGCAAGCAGGAACACTGTTTTACATCTGGAAAGACCAAAACAGCACATGAAATAAGTGACCTGGACTGTCACAAAGAAGATCTAAAAACTGAATCCTGCAAAATGATTACCACTATCTTGTAAAACTTTTCAGCTTTATAAATAAAATATAAATATAAATAAAGGGATTTTATCCAGACTTCCACTAAAGCTTTGCCCACCTGCAGTTTTCTAAAAGTCTGGGCTTTTATTTACTCAACAAGAATTTTGAGTAGTGAACCCCCAGACATAAAATGACTCAACAGTTGAACTGTTGAGTCTAATTATCAGCTTTCATTGAATTCCATATGATTAAAAAGAATGTAGCACCACCTCATTACCATTTACCTTACTGGCACTCCATGAAAGTACAACAATTAGAAATCTTCTCTTATAAAGAAAGAAATTCTCAGCATTCGATACTAAAATTCAGCATACATTATTTTCCATAGTACTCTACACCCACTACTTGTCTTAGTCTGTACCACAGGTCACTCTGTGTGTGTGTGATTTATAATACAAGTATTATCCATAATTAGAACTGATAAACAAGAATTGGCAGTTAGAGAGACCTTAAGAAATTTTTCACCATATCTGAACAAAATGGCTAAACTTCAAGTGACAAGCTTGTAAATTAAAAATCTGAAAATAAAAAAAAAAAAAAAAGATTATAAGTGTGTCCATGTGTGAGTCGAGTGGCATATAATTAGATATGCAGTCATTTTATTATGGTTTATTTGTTGCTGGCTTATAAAGACTTTTTATCTTGAAAAGCTTCCTGACTGTGACATTTTCTGTAGAGTGGTCATGAAAGGAAGTGTTGAAACTTTGGCACTAAATACATGTAAAACTATTTGAGAGAAATTACATAAACAAACTACTCCAAAAGATGCTTACAGGAGTTATGTTTGGAAGTGGTACAAACAGTTAATTTCTGAAAACAAGCTTTCTTTCTTTGGGGCATCTCACAATGGGATTGAGGTGATGTTATCAGTCAGGGGAGAGGCCTTAAATGGCCCATTCACAGGTGATGTCCCTCTGAGGAAGATGGGTCCAGGAAGAGATAAGAAGGCACTGCCTAATCTGGTGTTATCAGGTGTCCCATTAACAGAAGGCATCTGCCCTCTTTCTACCCCTAGAGCTACAAGAGATAAAAAACAATATCTCCCAACTAGTTTCAACAGATGAAAATAGAATACATATTTTTGGTTACATTTTTCAACCCAAGACACCTTTTCCTTGGAAATGAAAGAGAACTCATCTTAAACAGCTCACTAATGATGAATTTTATTGGGTTTACATGGCAAGGTTTTGGTAGTTTGGGAGCTGCAGAAGTGGCCCCTGGAACAGACAAGGAGATTCCCCTGTGTGGCATGCAAACATTCCAAAATGGACCCACCCCTGGCCAAAGCTGAGCCCATCAGTAATGTTGGTGACAATTCTGTGATAACATGCTTCAGAAAGGGTAAAAATGCCACATTGCAGCTGTAAGGGAGAAGAATGGAAAAAAGTGAAAAAAATAACCCTGCAGAAACCCAGGCCTGTGAAAGAGTGGGAGTAGGTGCTTTAGGTGCCGGAGCAGAGATTCCCCTGCAAGCCAGGACACATATCATTGTGGAAAAAAAAAAAAATCATTCACCTGCAGTTCATGGAGGATCATGATAGAACAGACATCCACACTGCAGCCCACAGAGAACCACGTGCCTGAGCAGCTGGATGTGCCATGAAGGAAGATGCAGCCCATGGAAAGGAGCCCACTCTGGAGCCGGTTCCTGGCAGGACCTGCTGCTCAAGGGCAGTTCACACGTTGCAGCAGTCTATTCCCAAAGAACTGTACCCCATGGGAGGAACCCCATGCTAGAGCAGGGAAAGAGTGTGAGGAGGAAGGAGATGCAGTGGCAAAGAGTTATGAGCTGACCACAACCCTCATTCCTCAGTCCCTATGCACTGATTTGTGGGTAGGAGGTAGAAGAGTTGGGAATGAAGGGAGCCAAGCCCAGGTAGGTGGGAGGGAACTGATTTTGATTCTTACTACCTTATTTTATTTTTAGTTGCCAATAAAATAAATTAGTCTTCCCCAAGTCTAGTGTTTTTCCTTTGATGGTAATTGGTGAGTGATCTCCCTGTTAGCTTGATTTGCAATCTTTTTCATTATATTTTCTCTCCCTGTCCTGCTGAGGACGAGTGAGCAAACAGCATGGTGGGCACCTGGCAGCCAGCCACTATTAGGCCATTAAAACTATATAAAATTTAGGCATATTAATCTCTAAATTGAGACTTGGGGATGATCTCCCTGACCTCTTCTGGTCTTTCTCAATTCAGTATGGTTCAATATACAAAATGAAATTGCACTGCCTAAGACAAAGAACATTTCTCTTCAGCAGACAGAAGGAATCCAGGCAGAAGAGTAGATGTAGAAAATACACACACTCTGGTTTTAGCAATTCTTTCCAACTTTCCTCCTTTCCTCTTCATCTGTCCTCTCTGACACATTTCTCTACACTTCCTGTCTTCCAGCTCATCTCCAGAATAGGAGCACTCCTTTGTCCCACCTCTGTCCCTCCCATCGTTTGTCCCTCCAATTGCAGAAGGAGCTCTTGGTCATTCAGGAACCAAAAGAAAGAAAAGGCAGCAGAACAAAAGTTCAAAATATGCCTTGGTAAATGACACCTCTTGAGCTTCCCTCCAGATCTGTTTGTGATGAACAAATACAGAAGCCCTTAAGAAATCACAGTTCGTTCCTCACACTGTGCAGATATAACACTGAACTACAACTTCAAGATAATTGGAAGTTATTGTTAAGGACATTCATATAAAACAGTATAATAGAAAATACCACCTCAGGTTGGATCAGGAGTTTCTCACAGACACAGACCTGCACCCAGTTTGCCCCAAAACTGTCTTGAGCAAAAGACATGCCCTTCAAAACTTCAATATGAAGTGTCATGCCCTAGTTTTTTTCTGTCTAACTCATACAATTGACATTTACCAACTTCTGGTTTTCTTAATCCCCACTTTGTAGCCTTCTTGCAGCTCTGGAACCACATTATGATCCACCAAGCTTTGCTTCCAGCATTGGCCACTGACATTGATATAGAGAACTGCACATTACAGCAGCCATTGGTATTCCCTAAGTTAAATCAGTTTTCACACTGAATAGACCATAATGCTGTGCATGGTCACCTTTGATCACTGCAGCCTGTTCCAGCTCCTCTGGGCTTATGGGTGTGTAGTGAAATCTTACTTTAGTCATTGTTCTCTTCCAATAAATCCATACTACGTGGCCACTCTCCACCTGAGTGTATGTGCATTGCATAGAAGCCCTGATGAACCCTAATGTCTAAATTTTGACATTTAGTAGAGGAAACTGCTGGAAAGCACTAATTAGTGATGATGTAAGCTGTCAATATCTGCAATGCCATCAATCTGAACTGTAAAACTGGGAATGTTTTCTTCAGTCTTGTTGTACCTGTGATTAGGTGGCAAAAGTTCTCAGAGATATAAAACGGAAGCAAAGCACACTGTAATATAAAACAAACATAGCATAACAAATAATGAAGAATTGTATCAGCTACTGACAGAATTAAATGTATTTAGAAACCTTTTACTTCTCTTCTCAAAAATGCAGTTGCTGTCATAATGAGTATGTGAGTCATGTTATGAACTCAAGGAAATGATGGGACAAAAAAGTGACACATACACTGATTCCTGCCACTGAAGAAATAAAAAATTTAGGTTATCAAAATTCTTATGATGCCTCTCCCAGAAACTTAAGGCTTGAGTGATCAAAATCATTAGGGCTATCCTTTCACAAATCACACATATAGAAAAAGCTAACCTTTCCAATTAATTTCACTACCTTTGTGTCTCTCCTGGTGTCTACATTTTTCTTGCATTATTTAAACTATATATTTCAGCTTTAGCAATTTGCATTTTCATAGACAATATGAGTTTTCAGTTTTCTCTGTTTCTCTCAGCTTTCAGTTTTCTCTGTTAGTTTTTTTGGGATGTTGTGGCTTTTGCCTTTTTTTTTTTTTCCTGGGATATAGGGTTGTTGGGGTTTTTTTGTTTCTTTTTTAAATAATCCTGTGCTTTGGAACAGCAGAATAGCATTCATGTGTTTTTTCAAAGTATACAGCAGCATAATCCTGTATCACTGCCTCTTTTTTTATAAACCCTGTGTAACTGCAGAGTTCTATTGCTGTTTATGATTTATTTGAGATTAGTAACAGTTCTTATATTAAAGTATAAGTTTGGTTCCATCTATGTGTCCAGAATCAAAATAAAATTAGATGGAAATCTGATCTCAGATTCTTTATATTGCCTCCAACCTGAATAACTTTTGTGTGGTTTTTGTGATATTCTTCATCTAATTTTAGTATCACTGAAAACCTTAATTAATTTTCAAAGTGAGATATTAAACGCAGTATATTAACACTGCCACAGAAGTCTTACAGTGCTGAAAATAAATGGAGGGTTAATAACAGTTTTAAAAATTAAAAAGCAGTAAGAAGCAGAGAGTGCAGAACTGGAAATTGATGTGATTGATCCTCAGCCCAGAATCCTGTCTGTGGGACTTGAATTAGTCCTTTTGGAAATGAAAAACAGGTCACTTTTCCCTTTCCTTTTAGTACTATCATGGTAGTTTGCTGTATGCTAATGTATAAAAACCCAGAGAAATTACTTTTAAAGAGTGCATTTGGAATCTTTCATTCCTCACATTTGTGGGGTTTGACATGACTTCTTCCAACTCCCAGAAGAGATTTTATCCAATGAGCTGTGGGTGCATATGACCCCTCTTGTTCTGCAAAGCAAGAGGAAGTGCTGGTTTAAGCTCAATGTTTATAGTAAATCCTACATTCTGCTCCTAGTAGGTACCCTTTGTGCATTTTATTCAGATGATTTCAGGTAGCACAGAAGAGAAGGACTCTTAAAAAGTATTTTAAAAAAGAAAAATTTACACAAAGCATGTCAGTTGCGACGACTGTGCAATTTAGACCCATCTTCTAAGTCTGGCTATTTCTGACAGCAAAAGCTCCAACCTGTTCTATCCTCCAACTGGTAGTCCAGACAAAGGGGGTTGTAGGTACTGTGGTCTGCTAAACTCTCTTCTGAAAGTCAGTGTTAAGTATGCTTATCAAGAGAAGAGGAGAAAATGATGGGTGCCAGAGTCCTTCCAGCCAAAAGTGCTTCTGGGCTTGTGCTCATGTGATTTTCAAACACTAAAGTGGTGACCATGCAGACTTGGCATCTACATACAACTGAGGATTTGCACAGGGGATTGGGAGGAGGGAGTCTGAGGTGTGAAATCTGTTTCTGCTGTAATCCCTAGCAATTTTTTAAGGAATTTAATGGAAATCACTCTTGCTCAGAAACCTCAGGAGCCAAAATGGTCAGTAAACATTCTCTTAGAAAGAGAAAAAAAAAATCTGAATTTTAGGGGTTGTTTTGTTTGCTTTAAATGATTTGTTTATTTTTATTATATTAAACAGAGCTGCTTTGAGCAAGAAAAATTATTCCCCCCCAGTCAAAGATTGGCACAAAGATTTATTTTCTTCTGTCCTCTGGAGCCTTCAAGAATCAGATAAATTTAAGTCTTCTAGCTGGTTAACTCTATTTCCTCTAAGTTACTTCCTCCTGTGTCATGAAACTTGCTGTACAAGCACTTTCTCATAATGTTCAACTGCTGTTTCAGAAAAAAAAAAAGGTTAAAAAGAAAACGTTATATTTGCTGCAGTACCTTAGGATTCTAGGTCTAAATATCCACACTGTACCTTTAACAGTAATGATGCTCACACTGGTTGTGAACATCACTGATTCAGAGATAACTTAAAGCTGAGATCTCTCATCACCACTGCCAGGTGGTGCCCTGATGTGCATCTTAAGGCTAGTTGCAAGGAATTTTCCCATCAAATAAGAGCCTCTGTTCTACATTAAAATCCACTTATAGTCCAATATTCTGACAGAAAAGTCTTTAATCCAAGTTTTCTATTCCCTGTACATACATATGAATGCATGTATACCAATGAATTATGTTCAGCACCAGGACAATCAGGAAAAGAAATTATTCTGTGTTTAACTCTGACTTGTAATAAGAACAAAGGAATAGTGCAAAGCATGTAAACCCCCTTCCCTCCCCTCCCCTTATAATCTTAATATAAAGATCTTTGTAGAGCTTCTCCATGTGCAAATGGAGGTCTTCAAAGTCTATGTTACCCTCTTTCTAAAGAAGGAGTAATTGCAGAGAGTAGCTTGGTCAGTCACAGTGTGATACTATCTTGGTGCATAACCATTCATGCATTGTTTCATCCAAATTGCTTTGATTACCTTATTTTGTCCTTTTCATTTGATCTTGACCTTCTCTGCTATGAAAACAAGACATGGATAATTTCTATGGTAAACACTGTACATATCTTCCACATGCACAATGTCTCCCCCTCTATCTAACACATATTTACTTGTCATTTCTCTCAAGAGGACCTCTATTATTCAACTTAAGGTTGTTTCAGAATGGCATAAGGAGAGAGTGTAGGCATTTCTTGCCTGAATTATCATAAACAAACAAAGAAGAAAATCTGGGCTATATTCTGTCAGCAGTTTTAGTTTTTAAGCCTGTCTTGAGTTGAAAAATGTACCCAAAAATGTGTATTCTATTTTCATCTGTTGAAACTGGTTGGGAGATATTGTTCTTTATCTCTTGTAACTCTAGGCGGGGGGAAGAGGGCAGATGCCTGATAACACCAGATAAGGCAGTGCCTTCTTATCTCTTCCTGGACCCATCTTCCTCAGAGGGACATCACCTGTGAATGGGCCATTTAAGGCCTCTCACATGACTGAGAACATCACCTCATTCCATTGTGAGATGTTCCACCCAGTGGGGAGTAGCCAAAGCCTTTCCACCGGGATAAAACCTGCCATCCCAAACACTAATGCAGTTGGTTTTCTACTGAATTCTCAGAGGAGGACTGGACCCATCTCACCTGCACTGGACCCTTTTTTCTACAGGATCATCTCTACTCCACAAAACAACATCTGTTACTCCAGGAAGANAAACAACATCTGTTACTCCAGTAAGACTTATTTGGACTGCTTCCAACACCCTGACCACGGGGTGTCAGGTCATATCTCTGACTCTGTCAGGGTTTTCTAGGACTTTGGTTTGTTGGCCTGTTTGATTTTTTTGGTACTGCTGCATTTGTATTTTTTTAATATTCCTAGTAAACAACTGCTATTCCTATTCCCATATTTTTGCCTGAAAGCTCCTAATTGCGAAATTGTAATAATTTGGAGGGAGGAGGTTTTTACATTCTCCATTCCAAGGGAAACTCCAGTTTTCCCTGACAGATACCTGTCTTTCCAAACCAAGACAAAGCCACACTCAAGTAACAAGGAAGATAATAATAAAAAAAATTACAGGTATTTTTCCTGTAGTCTACTCCTCATTATTCATAGCAGGAAGATATTTTATACATGCAAAGATAATGTTTGATAGTTTGATGTAGATGTTTTAATATCTATAAAGATTAATTTTTATTTAAGTAAAACATCCATAGTTATGTCACATAGCTATGTTTACAGCAATTTTGATTCATTTTGTTTCCTTAGAGAGTGGAGTTGTATCTAGTCACAACAGACATAAAGAAACTTTAGCAACCATTCTTTTTTTATTTTTCTGAAATTTATTGCTCTTACTGTCTGTCACTCAGATAGATATAAACCAGAACAAAAATCAAGCATTTCTGGTATCTCAAGCTTCTAAGCCTTTTTCAGAAATGAGAGGTTTAAGGCACTAAAAGAATCACTGTGAAATGCATTAACAAAATCAGTTCTCATATAAATTCATGAAGGTATGACTTAATAAAGTTCAATGTCAAAGTTCACTCTATTATTCACTACACAGATGAAACATACAAAGGCAAATTGAGTTGGAATCAAGCTAGAATGGTTTACAGAGTGACTAGAAATGCAAAAGGGAGACTCCCATTGGAGTCACTGGTTTCAGAGCAGAAATCCTCGCTTTCTAAACTTCTTCTGGATCTTAGTTATGGCCAAATCAAATCTTAGTCTCAAACTTTTTCAATAGTTTATATCCAAAGGATTTAGCAGCTCTTAATCATTGACTAATTTAACATTTACAGAGTGAGTCAATGGGTTTCACTACAATTATAGATCCAAGGTGGCAATATTTACACTATACCCTATAGATACAGGGTATCTCAATCAATCCCCACGTACGCACACAAAGAGCTATATATCTGTGTAGGGATAATTCAAAGGTGCCTGTTTAAAAATTCCCCTTGAGTTCCTTGAAACACTCCTTTCAAATTTGTTGCTGTTTCTCAACAAGTGAGTGTTGACTTTTGAGGAGTGGGGTGTATGAGCCAGGCCCCGTTTTTGGTTTTCAGTGGTGAGTACTGTGAACCTGGCAGTTCCAGAGCTCTGAGAGAGACACTGGCACAGTCTGCTGTAGTCCAGGAGAGCTCCAAGGGCCGCACTTGATGCCATTGTTTATGGGGTTGCAAAGTGATTGATTTTAGTCACAGAATAAGCTGAGTGGAAAGGCACCCCCAAGGATCATTGAGTCCAACTCCAGACCTGCACAGCACCATCCATCTGTCAGTTTCTGTCCTGATTGCAACCCAGGCTGGAGGTAGAAGTTTTGGTAGAAGTTTTAAGAAATCCCATAACAATGGCACCATTCCACTTGGAATAGTATTAAGTGTAGTTCAAAGGTAGATGGGGATGACAGATTACTTACTACCTGTTCCCCACCTTGGTCAGGCAACAAAAACCCCCACTACAGGCAGTACTGCCCCCACCAGAGCCACGAAAGAGTTCCTGGTATGGTCAAGGGATACTTCACTGCCCAAATCATTACTCAAAGTCCAGGGCCTGATGAGAACTCCTGAGATCATAGAAGGCCCCAAGGAAGAAGGAGGAGAGCATACCACACCCTTCTAAGCTTACATAAAATGCTTTTTACTTCAGATGAAAATCCCTATGGACTTCTTATTTCACCACGTATCCCTTACTCTTCAATCAATTACTAATAGAGAGACATAGCTTCCAGATTTCTAGGCAAAAGTCTTGTGACAGATTTTTTGATGAAAAAAAAGAAATTACTAAATTATTAAAGTTATGGGAAGCAATTATTTATTGAAAGTAGCTGAATGTAACAATTATAAATTCCTGTACACATATTTATGATGGTTTCTCTTTGCACAGATAATTAGAGACACAAACTCTGGGTAAGACTAGATGACATTTAAAGGTCTCTTACAATTCAAACTATTCTATGATTCAATGAAATCTGTTATCTGATGCACACAATGGATCAGCCCCTACACAATGGAATGACTGTACCAAGATTTTTCATTAATCATTTTAACCTTCATTTTGCAAAGGAAAATACTAGCTTTATGCCTATTGAGAGATAAATCACTTCCAACAAATGACAGAAGCTAACTGTCCAAAGCACTTGCATTAAAGACAAATTTCAAAGCTATAATGATTTTCACATTTTGTGATCTCCATATATAGTTATGCTGTGATGCACACAGTCACACTTGCTTTCTTTCTTCATGAGATTCTGTCTTCATTTTCTTTAACAAGGACAGCAATCAACTGGAATGATCTTTTTTTTTCATTAAAAATAAGTAACTTTTTTAACCCCTTTATTTTCAGTTGTTCAGATGAGTTCAAAATCCATAATTTTTAAATCTATATTAGGAGTAGCTTGAATATTGAAATTACGTTGCTTGGTTCAAATGTTGGATAATATTATTTATCCTAGTCTAGATAAAAGCCTGGTAAATAACTTAAGAAATTTATGGGTTTAAATCAGTTTGATGTTTCTGGCTATCACACATTCTGTTATATTTCAGTTTTATACCCAGTTCACCTATGCATAATATACCTTGTAATTCTGTTAAGGAAAATAGTACTTAACACTAAAATATATATTGCTACAAACATTGCAGTTGATTTGTGCTAATTTCACAGACTGTAATGCAGTACAGCATATGAAAATAAATATTGCCCATTGTATTTTTGATCTGAACTTCCACTATATTCTTTCATGCCTACTGAAATTTATGGGTCAGTAATACCAGTACATTTTCCCCATAAATAATAATTGTTTATTAATTATTAATAAAATTAAATCATTACAGAGAAAAAAATAGGACCTTTGGCTGGGTTTATTGTTATTTCACAGGTGGATTAAGTATTTTTGATTACTTTTCTGTGACATATCTTATATTTTTTTCAGTAAAATAAACTGGAGAAAAATTTCAAGTATTCTGTGGTATCTGTTTTTTCATTCAAGAAAAGCACATGCCCCCGGTAGGTTTCATATCATCTACAAGCCTCCTAAAACAGCCTAGATTACTTCACAGAATCAGAGAATGCTTGAGGTTGGAAGGGACTTCCATAGCTCATTTGGTCTAAACAGCCTGCAAGGCCACCCAAAGCCTAATGCCTGTCTCTGGACACCAGTAAGGGCCTCTCTCTGTGTTCTTTCAACCCTCCCTTCATGTATGTGTACCAGATTCCTGTGAGCCTTCTTTTCTCCAGGCTAAGCAGTCACAGATCTCTTAGGAGGGATGCTCTAGTGTCTTCATCCCTTTGCTGGAGTTCCTCCAGTAGCTCCATGTGACTCTTGTGCTGTGGAACTGAGAGAAACACAGGGACTTGGTACAGACCTCACCACTGCTGGATGGAAGGGAAGAACCACCTCCCTTGCTCTGATGGTGACATCTCCTAATGCAGCCTAGGATATCACTGGCCTTTGCTACTGTCTCACATTCAAGTGGTGTCCACGAGGACCCTCAGAACCTTTTCTGCAAAGCTGCTTTCCATCTGGTTGCCTTCCCTGTTCTTGTGCCTGAAGTTTTTCCTTTCCAACTGTAGGACTTTGCACTCCTTGTTGAACACCACAAAGTCTCTGTCAGCCCCTCTCCCCATCTTGTTCAGGTTTTTCTGGACAGCTGTACAACAATATGGCATATCTGTCAGTGCTCCTAATTTTAGCATCATCTGCAGGCTGATGGGGCACAACTCTGCCCCATCATTTAGATAATTAGACCCAGTATTGATCCCTGGTGTATTATGCCAGTTCAGGTACCAACAACATTTTGCACTGCCAGTCACCCCACTCTGTGCCCATGCAGTCAGTCAGGTTTCAGTCCACCCCATTGTCTGCCCATTCAGTCCATATCTCACCAGATTCTGCATGAAGAACTAATGGAAGACAGCACTGAAAGCCTTACTGAGGTGTCTAGGTAGACAATGCCTTCTGCTTTCCCCTCATCCAACAAGACAGACTTTCTTCATAGATGACCTGACCGCTCACACATGGTTTCCCCTTTTTGGACCCGTGCTAACTATTCCTTGCTGCCTTCATGCCTTTCATTTCCTTGGAAATGGTTTCCAAGGCTAGTAATTCCATCATTTTCATGCAGGGAAGGTAAACAGGAGCATAAAGAGCACTAGCTAAAGAACAGCATCACTGTAACACTTGCAGTAACTTGCATTTCTGAGAAAATGTTATACTGACTTAATTGGATCTACAGTAATTTTTTCCAGTTCAAAGGTTTCAATTCCGAGATTACTATTGAGTGAACCCATTAGTTCCTCTTCTGCTCATAAATTAAAATAGATTAATATTTCACATTCTTATGAAGATAAAAATATTTTCAGATGTTCTGATAATGTATCTTGTATTTAATACTTACAAAGGTAGAGTAAAAGGTAGTGCTAAACACCATAAAAATAAAATAAATTACTTAAATTCATTTCTACAAGACTGCTTATTCTATTGATATGCAGAAAAATAAACGTTAAGTCATTTATGTTCCTACATTACTAATCTTGTCTCACAAAGTACTCTACAACATTCTAATTGAAAACTCCTTAAATTTTTAATGAAATATTTCTATACTTTTAATTTTACAGGATTTAACATAAATTTTAATTTAATTTTTCCTCCTGGTACACTTCTGTAATATTAAATAGCATTTAGTAACACTTAGGAATATTTTAGCTATAAAAATGGATGATAGTAAGAAAATTTGTATGGCAGGATCACATGATATTGAGCAAAATACAAAGGAAACATTTCAGGGTTACTTGTTCATAAAAATCATATATTTCCACAAATTTTCAGAATTTACACAGTTTTTTCATCTTGGAACGTTTTTCACCTCAAACTGGAGTGACAGACAATTGAAGGCATTCTTTTATTTGCCTAAGTTGGTTGTGAAAAGATTAATGATACCCTCATAGACATCAGAGGCTTGTGAATACATTTCTTACCACTCCAGTATTGCTACACTAGGAATTAATGACATTGCTTCCTGTACAGATTCCACATAAGCACTGACAAGATCCTACTAAAAAGTTGAACTAGAAAAAAGCAAGGCCTTTATCACAGGGAGTACCATTATTCTAATCTTGAGGTTGTTAGAATTCAAGAATTAAGTACATGCACATGCTTTGTTTTAAAAATCAATGTCCCTGATTTAGGAAATTCCCAAGTATTTCTTCTAAAACCAGCATTTTTTTAAATTAATGAGGTATAGTCATAACACTGTGAAATAAATCCTTCCTGGCACAATTTATCAGTTCAGAAGATATTCAGATCTCAAGGAAGTTACATTACTTTGATCTAGCCCCGGCTTCTGATAAAGAACTACCTTCCAGACGATTGTGTTTTTGCTCTACAGTACTTTTTCATTTCAATGGCAGTTTCACCTACAAAATGCTATATATATATATTTTTTTTTTTTTTCCCTAAAAGTTAGAAGAGATCAGTTCACAGAGAGAAAAATCCAAGGTGAACAGGAATCTTTTGCTGGAAAAAGGCACTCCAGTGTTTAAGAACAAGTCTCACAAATTGGATGGGTCTCTTAGGGCTGCATTCCAGCTTGGCCTTGTCCACCTCTCTGGCTTTCTCAGTAGCACAAAAATCAATCTTAAATGAGGACTACCTAGTAGAGATCCAGATTTCAAGAGAATAAAAGAGGCAGATGACTATCATTCAGCAAATAGCTTTACTGGAGATCAGTGGAAAAGCCACTGCTCAAGTGTTCCTGCCAGAGAGGTCCACGACATTAGCTGCAATATCAGTAAATAGAATATTAGAATTAGGTTATATCAGGTCATTAACATTTGATTTCATGTCAATCCAGCTACACTATAATCCCATATTTTGGAAAGCTTTGGAAAGACAACTGATTTCTTCTTTCTCAAGTAATGTACAATAAATTGTTTTTACATACACACCATTCAGTATTTTTTTCATCTTCTCTAACAGAGAAGACAAAAACCTCCTCTTACTGACTAGATTTGGATCATGGTGTTCAGCCCATTTGCAGCAGCTAATATTTTGGGACTAAATTTGTTTCTTATTTTCATATTCATATTTCACATGCTACAGAAAAATACTCTAGATATATTTATAACAATTTCATAAACTTTGGAGCCATTTCATCTTCTTTGGGGTTGTGTGCTGTACCTACCTGAAAAGCTGATACTGTAATTTAACCCCCTGAAGTATACATTTTTAGTGCTCAGTGATCCATAGCAGTGTAACTATCAGACCAGGAGATTTAACACAACCTATCTCATGCAGCTCACCAATAAATGTACAACCAATAATGGTATTTCTATCCTGACCACCTGTTTAGAAAATGCTGTAAGCCTTAGGTGGTTCTTATTTCATTCATAACCATTCCCTGGGGTGAGTAAGAGACATCAGCAATAGCGACACTTTTTGCAAATGTAAAATCAAGCTTCAAGCCTTAGAATAAGCTTTCAGGATTTCACAGGGAAAGCAAAAACACCAATAAAAAAAATTCTGCAGCAGAGTACTACACTTATCATTTGCTTTGAGAAAAGCTCATTTGAACAAACAGAGATAAGTATGCAAAAAGATTATGTTCCATGATCTTCAATCAAGGACATAGAATGAACATTAATTTTAGAATAACTAGACATAAGACTGTCTGATCTTGGGAAGTTTAGCAGGGAATTATAAAATCTAGATCTTTTTTCATATTCTGATGATCTGGCTAATTTCTTACCCAGTTCTTCAGCATGTTCTTTATAAGGTTTCCTTGACCTAGTTCAGCATTATCTGGGCTATTTCCTATAAGTGTCTAAGACAGCACAGTTAACAGTGAAGCCAGGCAAAGGCTGCAGCAGACCTCTCATTAAGGGTAGAAATGAGCCAAGACACAGACTCCCATTTAACAAAGTGAAAAGGGTCCTGGTGTATTCTTCTTTACAGCTCAGCCATCCTGACTCTGACTACAGCAAGCTCCTACTGTAGGGTTCAACTACAGACCCTGACTGCTGGTTATTTCCTGGTGGAATACACCTGCAAGTATTCCCTTGCCACCTCTGACAGCAGGCTCCAACCCCATCAGACCCAGACTGACCTCACAGCAGATCTTCTACAGCAGCAACTCTCCTCCTTGCTTCACTCTCCTTTGTGTTTCTCTGGGTCATTCCTTCTTCCTCAGGGCTCCTCAAGATCCTCTCCCACCAGGCCTTCCCCTAACCAGCTGACCCACCCCTTTTTATCACATTTATCTTTATTAGTCACAGCTGCAACCCATAAAGTGCAAGGCTGTTCCTCTTCTTTGGTAATTCATACCACTGTGACTTATCAGGAGTGAGCTCACCTGTAATGCTTTCTTCTGCACCTACAGGCAAATTCTTAGAACCCCCTTTCTTCACTGCAGTTTGTTTTCCCTATTTTGTGAAGGGAGTGAGATTTTCCAACAGGAAGCATGTTCATGTGAGCTCCTTGTGCAAAACCAAGAGAAAATTGACTGTTAGCTTTGAGGGGTGCAAACATAATTGAAACAGAGTGGAAGAATTTCAAGAAATAAATCATATCTCATTGAGTTCATATTGAATAGTTGTATTTCCTGACCTCTAGAAGACTCTAAAGTTTTATGAAGCTTTATATGAACCACATAACCTTTTTCTGACTACTTCCTTTTCCAGAATGTAATTAATTGCTTATTAAATTTTTTAAATATTTATTCTTGTTTTAAATTTCTTTACATTTCCCAAATTGAAGGTTTATAGACAATATCTATTTAACTTATGTTGCTATATTGGGCCCTACATATTGCATTTTGCAGCAGTAGGAATCATGAAATGAAATAAAATTTTACAACATTTTCTCATTTTGTATACTAACTTCGTTGATACCAGTGAACCTGAAAACTCTTAGGTATTGGAACCTTTTGGATTCAGCTATGATCTGAGTCAAATTCTTCAAAGACCATCAGTACTTTTGAATTTTCTATTTTATATTTGATGAGTCTGGTGGAAATGTGGAGAATAAAGAACTAATTACATATCTAGATAAAGCATTATGTATTTTTGATTGACTACAGAATTTGAGAATTATTATATTCCCCAACATATCAGGTTCTTTGTTTTTTCCTATACATTTAGAATATTGATATAAAATAGTTAAATGCATTTAAATTATCTATATCTAAATTATATAGGAATTCTGTGCTAGCTCAAAATTACAGTAATCAATTCTGAATGTATGTATTTAAGACTGAAGTGAAAAAGTGCTGTGGTTTGAAAAGATATCCATACATCCCTAACTCTGACCTGAATCAACATTTTGAAAGAACATAACCATTGGTATTCATGACTTATTACTATTAGTAAAAATTATATCAGAATATATAATTAATTATCAACTGTTTTTTGAATCTACTGAAGACTGCTAATTTTCCCTTTTTTCCCATCCCCTGTTGTCCATTATTTACAGGAAAAAAAATGTAATTTCCTTTTTGGTTTTGTTTTAATAAGTACATGTTCATTGAAATTGAGCAATGATTCTATTTAATACCTAAATAAAACAAACACATTTCAAAAACAATTATTATATCTTCAGTATGATTCAGTAAGCAACAACTTCCCTATCATTTAAACATTCAGCTACCACAACAACTGTATCTACTGGAATGATTAATTAATTACAAAATATACTATTATTTTTATAGGCTATACTAAGCCCATACAAGTTTCCAGCTTTCCTAAGCTCTTTGCCTGACAGTGGAATAGTTTTAAGCCCCCTTTGCCTGCCAAGGCTCTTTCTCATCTGGAAGTTTGGGATTTATCTGAGTGTGCCCTCCCTCCTTCCCTCACTCCATCCAGGCTTTGTAACCATGGAAAGAAAGGTGTATCCTGCTGGAAAAAATGCACAAGTGTAACAAACCTTCAAAACAACATAGTCTAATAAGTATCTAAGATAAAATTATGTTAATGATTACCAAAAATAGGGGAGTATTGTAATCCTTACAGAGATACATAATCTTTTTACAGGGAATGCAGAATAAAAAGAGCTGTTCAGATAAAGACAGATGACTTTATCAATACTTTGCCCTAAAAATTATCATGAGCATTAAATTGAACATTCGTTTTAATCACAATAAGGTTTTAGAAAGCATTTTTCAGTCTCTGATGTGGAACATAACTAATAATAGATTATACTAGCAGAATAATGACTAATACTATGAAAGCTTTATGCAAAGATACAGATTGTACAATCAAAGTAAACTTACACTTAATGGCATTATGGTTTTTGGGAAGTTTCAAGAAAAGGAGTTTAGTACACAGGTTCTGATGAGAATAAGACTATTCCACCACTAAAAAGCCCTGCTGTGTGTGAAATACTTGCCTTTAAATAATTTTTTTACAAGAAAAATAATATCTAAGATTGGCTACTTGTGCATTTCTAAATCTGGATATTTATACATGAAATATTCAAGGCCAGGTTGGAAGGGGCTTTGAGCAACCTGGTTTAGTAGAAGGTGTCCCTGCCCAAGGCAGGCAGTTTACAACTAGATGATTTTTAAGGTCCCTTCCAACCCAAATTCTATGGTTCTACAGTATCTACTATAACTACTCTATGGTTCTATAATATCTCTCTTATGCAAATTTGTGAAAATGTACATAGGTCACTATCCAAATTTTTTCACATATTTAGAAGGCCAAATGAAAAATATTGAATACATAAATTAATACAGAGCTAAATTTTCCTTTTAAGGATGCTAAATGATTTCCTGTTCAAATTGATTTTTTTGTTGTTGTTTCTAAGAGTGAGCATGTAACTCTAAAAATTACCTTTAACCAAAAGCAATTCTTCCAATTCAGGTAACATCTTTATGCAATTGTTGTCAATGACAAAGACCAATCATTTGTAACTTTGATAATGAAGCAGCTCCATTCTATTGTATACAATTCTTCTAATAAATTTGTATGGGACAGTAGTGGTTGAGAAACTTTGCTTCATTTCTGGTGTCTGCCTATTTCTATTCCTTTTTAATTTTTTTGTTTATTTATTTTTTTAATTTAAGAGTGTCTTTATTTGCCTATAAAGGAAATATTCACTACACAGTAGCAAGGCAAATGAAGCATTGAACATATTACGATTTGATATTACCCAGAAAAAATACAGTAATTGATAGATATGTACATTTTTCTGTACACAAAAACATCAACAGATGCAGTCATTATGTCTAATGTTCTTGGCATCTGCATGTGTCTGTTAGGGGAGCTAAACACAGCTTAAAAAAGTACAATATGTTTGCAGCTGTGGCACACTGAGAGAAGAAACAAAAAAGCATGAATGCAAGACAACAAGGACTAAGAATTACTTGGGAAAAAATACAGCACTGATCATTCATCAAACTATTTATACTACAAAAAAATGGATACTAGGCTCCAGTTTCCTGCCAAATTCTAATCCCCTCAGTAAAATGTGCAATTTCATTGTCTTGAATGAAACACAGACAAAACAACTATTTAATGACCACAAATAATGTAAGAACTAAAGCAAATCAAATTGAAATCAAGGTTATTTGTCCATCACTTTTGACAGACAACATTAACAACTAGGAACTTTAAAAAAACCATTTAACTGATGTGTAGAAAACTCTCCTTTGTTTTGAAATGACATGCCAATGTGTCAGTTTTGACTCAAGTACTCTTGCAGTTGTAAAATCATTCTGATTTTTTCCCTCAGCCAGAAGAATGCTACTGGCATTTGCCAAGCAGAAAAGAGAAAAACAAATCTTTTGTTCAAATCACGCAGTTTGAGTGTTTAAATGGAGACCAAAGACCTTGAGATACAAGCCTGCATGCAAGAACCTTGTATCAGTCAGAGCTCAGAAGCAATCTCCTTTCCCTGCAGTAATTTTGAAACAAGTGTGCTTGAGCTTAAACTCTTGTGCCCTCCAGCCAGCCTTGGGCGGAAACCTTCAATGAAGGTTGCACTCGAACCAAGAGGAAGAAATCTGAGTGCTAGGATACATAAATGTGGTTCTTATAATTTTGCCTTGGCTACTTTGTAAGAAATACTTTGAGATGGCATCATTTTCCCTTTGCCTCTGCTAGAGAAAGAAAGAGAATTATTGTCCCGATGATTTTCTCTACGATACTTTGACAGATTTCTTAGATCATCATATTGTGGCAGGTTATATGTGTCTGCTTTCAGAGATACTGAATTAGTTTGCACATGAAGATGATTCTACTTCTGAAGTGGATTTTTTTAAGCCATTGTTATGGGTACAGAGGTACCAGCTTCACAATGCTATCTACACTGACTAGAATAATTAATTTTTTCATTTCATCCTTTTCTTCCACAAACCCCATGAGGTACCTACCCCATGAAAGGGAGGTCTGCAGGGATTGTTTTGGAACACAGGAGTGCTGAGGAATTGGAATTATGCAACACATCAAGGAATGTAACTTTTATAGGATTGACCTGATTTCACACCTGATTTCACTGAAGCAGAGAACGTGGTCAGCTTCAGAGTTTAATTCTGTTCTCATTTATATTTGTATAAATCCAAGGAAATAAGTGAAAATGGATTTTAAATAGAATTATTTTACATAGGGTCTTTTCTGCAGTTAATATATGTACCACTCAAGATTATATGTAGTTATCCTCATTCTGAACACATTCAATTAAAAATTATTCTGAGATCTGAAAATCTTATCATTGTAATAGATCTTAAATCTTGGCCAAGGGCTTACTGGAATAAGTCCATATATTAAAGACAAACCATTAATAATATCTAAAGAATAATTAATGGTCTTGGAGTTGAATTGTTTTTTAAGCACCTGATCACTAAAGCAAACACCAATGTAATCTGGAGATATACAGTCAGATACTGCACTCATGGTAATGCATTGGAATGTTGATGTTTTATTAGCTGCAGTGAGTTGGTTTTAACCCAAACATTGCAGATGGGTTATATGCAACACATGCCATTTTGCACTCAATTTTCTCCCACTGACTAAAACTCAGGTCTGTGGTTTGTTCTTTTACTTGTCTTGCTGTGAAGAAGTTATAACTTTGGAAAAGTCCAAAGTCACACTTCACAAAGAAAAGAAAATTAAACTTGACCTTTGTTGTAGCTGCAAAGCAGTAACACAAGGAAAAGAAAATAATACCAAGTTTTGTTTTGCTCTTCCCTGTGGTAACCTATAGTTATCTTTTTTTCAAAGCAATTTCTGTATACTGGAGTTCAAACCTAAGTTCAGTTTCAAGCTGTTCATTCTAGGGCAATTCCAATACTGCTGGCTCTTCTGGAAAGCAGCCCAGGTGGGTTTAAGCATAGTATACTGTAAAAAAAAGTAATTTCCCTGGCACACTGTGTGAGATCAGCTATTGCTGGCCTTAACAAAAAAAGTATATTTATACAATAGAAATTATTTATCTTTCTGATTTTTGTTATGTAGAAATACAGAAGCACAAATCCTTCACTAAGACAGAACTTACCTTCTGATGTACAGATGAAAGAATACATTTGTAGACACATAAATTAAATTATTCCCTTTCCACTGCAAGAGATGAAGTTCCTCTCCATTTGAATGCATATATTCTGTTATATACTGTATTGCTTTGAAACACAGCTCCTTTACAAGCACCCTCATTTGTGCCCAGTGGTTCAGGGAGTGATGTTGTTCCCTGGTTTCTGTAAGATTCAATGCTTTCCAGTTCAACTATAAACCCAAGACCAGCTATTACTGTCTGTTTACATTAGCTTGTCTTTTCTTCTTTGTAGCATATTTAACTACAAGCTGCATAACATATGGTCTAAAAAGAGCAAATATTCTAGTCTAACACTTCAGATTATTTTAATGAGGTAATCAGATTATCATCTGATGATGAAATAGCATCCTCAAGTGTCATGAGCAGTGTGTGCATTTTGCAATGACAGTATATAAATATGCACTTCAGTGAATTTCCAACCCAAAGCATTTCTGCATATCAAGAAAGTAGGGCATTTTTTCCTAAAGAAAAGCTCTCAATAGAACGGGTAAATTTACCAGATTTTCTTTGTTCTTTGGTGCATCTCAATAGCTGAATCTATATCTTTCAGTCAAAGCAATGCTCTACAAAGCCAAAATGTGTGAAAATATGAATATTTTCCACTCTCTTTCCACTTCCACGGGTTGGAAGCTATCTCAAGGCTGGTCTAGTTTATGAGAATTGATAACCATTCCTTAGGAAAACCAATTCTGAGTAGGCTGCAGTCTGCAGGAAAAAATGCAGGATTTGGGGTCCTTAAGCACAGTTGTGAAAACAGCCTACTTGCTGTTCCTAGTACTCAGTGCTCTAGGAAAAAAGCAAACCAAACTTGAGGTGGAGGCAAGAGGCTGGAAAGGGATTGTGCAGATTGGTTGACGTGGTTTGAATTCCCTGCTGGCATACTTATGAATGGGGGACTGTTAGCAGAAGAGATTCTGGAGAAACAAGAATGACCTGCTAATTCCTTCTTTAAGGGCAAGCAATGGAAAGATACAACTGACAGATAAATAGGAGACAGAGGCCAGGGTTCAGTTCCCTAAGTATAGGTAATGAGTGCCAATTAATTTTCCAGAGAGTCTCCCTATTATAGTATTCCATACACTTCTCTGTCAAGAAGCATTGGATTGTAAACTTGTATGGAACAGAAAAATAATTATTGCCTTTTTTTATGTGTAATTGTTTTGTGTCCCAGCAGCCCCTCTCTGACCCTGAAACTTCTGCTTATCTTTATTTCTTGCCAATGAAAAGATACTGTCATTTCTCCCAGGGAAGTTTTCATGGTCTTATGATAAAAACAACCATTGTGCATAAGTGTAAATATGGAAATTACTGCAAACTGTGCACAGATGAAAACTGATTCAGAAAGGGTGGTTTTGCACATGATTTTGCATGAAGTATTGATTCTCTTCAATTTTTGCACTTGTTGTTGTTGCAGTGCAAAGCACGTGTAAGAAAATTTCCAGTGTGATTAAACAAAGCTGACAAATCTGTTACAGATATAAGCATAGGAGAGGACTGACAACACACACAGTGAAACAGAAACATATGCTCTTTTCTATCTGACAGAAAAGAAACTAAAATTTAAGATAGCATGATGTTAGCAACACCAGGCAATACAATAGAAGGCAAAAAGCCACTATACTACAATTTAAAAGGGGTTTGTGAGAAATCAAATATTGCTGTGTCTTAATAATGACAAACCTTTTTATATACTTACAGAAGTGGCAGGAATGATGGCTGCTTAATGCAAATTAAAAGTATTTATGGATAATGTATGCTAAGAAAAAGCCTCGGCCATGTACATTTTCTACTTTACATTCATGTCTGTAGATTTCTCAGTGTATTCTGAAACTATTTTTAAGAGAACTATATTAAAATGCATGTATAGGAGATCTCTTGACAAAAATAAAGGATAATTTTTATGAGTAAATTAGATTTTTTATGAACTGGAAACACACCCTCTACAACCAGTGCAGCATAAGTGTGTTTTTTGACACAACTTTTTAGAAAATTATTCATTTTTAAAAATGTGTTACAAGTCAACTTATCTGTACTTGATACTTTGGATTACAATACATTTTAGATTATATTCTGCTTAATGATCCACTGTGCTTAGTCGGTTTAGGATGGAAAGTGCACGTTTGTGACAATGAGGAAGGAAAAAAACAATCAGGTAAGCTCAGATGAGATTGCCATACACTCATCTGTCAGTGTTTGTCAGGCAATTCAGCCTCAGCAGTTGCAGTCTCTGAGCTGTTCTGTTGAAATTGCTCACAATTCTTGTGCTCTTTTTGTGCCCTCTGCTTAGGGAATACGATCTGAAATATACTTTTTGTATTTAAAGAAGCTGGATGAAAATATCCACACCATGTTTTCCCATTCCTATGGAAAAGGAGGCATAGGTGTATGAAAAGTGGATTGCAAGTAGATAAAATAATTTTAGCATTCTGCAGTTGACCTTGTAAGCTGTTATTGTGCTCTCCCTAGCTGGTAGTTTACTTTTAGGAACTCCACTTCTGAGCACAGTCACAACAGTGTGGACAGTTTTGACTAAGTGACTAAAAAACCTTGCATGTTGCACTGACTTTGGCACTTGAGTTGCTGATAATGAAACGAGACAAAGCAATTGCAGAAGTTCAGCAATAGCCAAGCCCAGCAGTGATGAGTGCTGCAAGAGTGGCATTGCAGAGATTGTTCCGTGATGTTGGTCAGGCTGTGAGTGTTTGTGCTCTCAAACCACGACAGCTTGTCAGGGAGGGTCAGCTTACAATTTTCAGCATTAAACTTCTGAATGTCTTTAAAAGTAGCAATGGTAAGAATAGTGCAGCCTTGAACAATATGGACATAAACAGCCAGGATTACAATTTTCATTTTGTTTTTCAATTGCATCCACTGTCCCACATTGCAAATCAGCATGTTTCATTTAATTAAATAAACACTGTAAGTAGAATAAATCTAGGATAATATATTTATGTCTGCACAAAGAATATGAACAAAGCACAAAGCACATCTTCGGTAAAATGGACTAACTGCATAATACTGGAACAAAGAGGGAAGATTCTGTATGTAGTGAGAAACTTGATGATACAAGGGAGAGAACCACCAATGAATGACTATGTTTATAGCATGTTAATTGCCAGTTCTGGGACCAATACATGTGAAGCACACATAGAAGGCTCCTGACAATCCTCTGTGCCTAAAGCTCTTTCTAGCACATGCCATGCTTACAATTCATCTGCTTCTCAGAAAGCCAGTATTGCCAAGTAAGGTGAAAAATGTATCGTGGTAATAAAAGCTAATACCCTCTTAGGGGTGCCTTATTCTGCAGATTTATAGATGCTATAAACCCTTACTGCTGATAAACTCACAATGACTATGCTTTCCACAGTTCAAAGGTCTTCAAACATGAGTGGGCTGAGACCTCCTTACCCCAAGAGGCACCATCTGTGAATTGTGAATGAAATCTTTAGTGAGAATAGCACAATGTAACCATCACAACTGTCATAAATGCCACAGTTTCTGCACAACCAAGAGTCACAAACACCTTTGGCTGGCCCCTGAGCTTTCACAGAATCAAAATAAACTGTTCATCCAGTTGGCTGAGTATTTGGAGACTCCAAGGTGTAGCCTAACACTTGCATTTTGCATAATCTGTGTACAAATGAAAATGATTCATTTCACCTGGTTTGGAGTTAGAACCATGCCTTCCTGTGTTGTTTTGATCCATTGGGCAATGAAAGCAACACAGCCTGGTTCAAGATGCACACAGAACTCCAGCTTATAGCCACTCCATCAGCTGCAGTATCAACTCTGTCTCATAAACAAGGTTTATTTCTTCATGCCTAGAAAATTGGTTATTCCAGACATTAGCTATTCAAGACAGATTTCACAGACAGCAGTACATAAGCTTGCTATTCACACAGCACAAAAAGACATTATTTCTGTTTATTGCAATGTCCTCTGTCATTCCCCTTGGAAATGTTATTTTCTTATAAAGTATACAGGTGAGGAGGCTGGAAATAAAGTAATTTTTTTTTTTTCAATTTTTTTATCAATCCTTTTCCTAACCAAGAAATGAGGGTGGGATGGGAAGGAAAAATATTTTTCTTTTCTCCAAACCCCAAAAACTTCAAGAAAAAAGACATTGGTTGTCACACACTTTTTTCATCATCTGTTCCCTTCCATTTTAACTCTGTACATTTGCTCCTCCTCTCAGTAAGCTATCTGGTGAGAACAAGGGGTAGATTCATGCCAAAAGAAGCTTTTATTAAACCTAACAGGCAAAATTCTGTAAGAATAGGCCAGTAGATTTTTTCATACATTTTGCACCCTGGCATGAATGATTCTTATTTTTTTTATGCCACTCTTCTTCCAAGATACAGCCCATCTGCTCCCACAACTGTAGCTTGTGTGGGAATAAGAATAATCCCCCTTTGAATAATCCCCTTCATTCACACCAAGGAAAAAACCACATAAGAGCCAACAGAGCAAGGCAAGAGGTATACACCACAAAATAATACACAGGTAAAAGAAAGTGAGCAAACCTACCATGTAACTGTAAATAAACTCATGTTTATTTGAGTGTGACAAACCAAACATAAAAAATCAAACATTTGGCCACAATGGATTTCCTATCAATCCTTCAAAAAGTGAACTATGAAAACTCAAGAACAACAAATCAGTTGAACAAATCAAGAACAAATCAGTTCAGAAACAAATGCGACAGGTTAGGGCAAAAGAAAACCAAGAAAAATACATGAGATGTCTACACAAGAAATCATGTGGCCATGATTATGCTGAGACTTTCAAAAGCTCTGCTCATCCTCTTTCTCTTTCCTGCATTGTCACACCATCTGTTCTTACTTACATCCTCTCTGCTATACTCACACAATTCCTCCAGGAATCAATGGTTTGTATCTTAATTCTGTGGTGTGTTTAAGAAAGAGAGGCTTGGAATCTCTCACCTCAAAACCATGGTCATCCCAAAGTGGTTAATTTCATTCACATTTGGCCTGAGTTAACACCCAATATTCAGCAACATGCAGTTCAAAATCTCGTTCAAGATACACATTTAGTGATCAGATGGATGTAGTCCTTAAAAGCAATATTTAGACTTCCCTTGCATTGTAATTGTGGAGCATCCGTTTTAAGATCCTCAGGTTTAATAGTGCTGGTCTTAAAGGTACATTTTGTGATAAGAGATTTACAAATGCCAGAAAATTTAAGGGGAAAAAAAGGCCACATTGAAATGAGCACCAAAAGTAGATATGTACACCACAAAGCTCATTAAAATACATCTTGTTTTATCTACATTTTTTTTTCTTCACTGCTAAAAATCAAAAAAACCTCTGAATGAACAGGATGTACTGGGGCTGCACATACAAAAAAAAAAAAAAA
>VXBR01011472.1:107088-155653 GCA_013400215.1 Cisticola juncidis
AAAAA
Organism: Cisticola juncidis; assembly: GCA_013400215.1. Lineage (NCBI taxonomy): Eukaryota > Metazoa > Chordata > Aves > Passeriformes > Cisticolidae > Cisticola > Cisticola juncidis. The sequence goes on from VXBR01011472.1 coordinate 107,094, forward strand.
ACCAAGGGGGAATAGCCTTAAGCTGAGGGAGGGCAGGTTTTGATTAGATATTAGGAACAAATTCTTTACTGTGAGGATGGTGGGGCACTGGAACAGCCTCACCACAGAGGGTGTGGACTCCCCATCCCTTGAGGCATCCAAGACAGTGGGATGGGCTTCTGAGTAACCTGTTCTGGTGGAATGTAGTGGACACTCAAGACTTCTTAGGTTTTCTGATAAAACATTTCTGTAAATAATTAAACTCAAAGAGTAAAGATCATTTTTAATCATATATCTTCGGTATATTGTACAATATATTATTATATATATGTGTATGTATAAAATGGAATTGAGTCTTATGTTTGGGTGTGTGCTCATGATTAAGCTAAATTTCAATGGGCCAGCACAGAGCAGTGATAATCATTTAGAACTATATGTTTACAAACACAAACATAATTTATGCTGACAAGAAGCAAAACAGTGAGTGTAAAAGGGCCCCAGCAAACCAAAACATTGTAAAGATGACAATGTGAGAAATTATGAATTATGGTAATTTGCAAATTGCACACAGAAACTGTATTCTTTTTACTAAATTGATACCCATAATTTTGCATGCAGCTGTATGTGTCAAATGAGAGGACTGTTGAACATGCTTTTGTGTATAAATCTTAATAAGAGGATGTATTCTGTAGAAAGAATATATGGCACTGGGAAGGACTAATGGGTTGTAGGCAGCAACATTATAAGACAATGATAAAATGGACACTGTAATGTGAAATACATTTTGAAACCTTTCAGTGAAAATCAGCTAAAACATAAATGTCACAGTTAGACACTATGCAAATGGTAAATATATGTGCTAAAATGGCTAAAACTGAACGCAGCCATTAACTTTTCAGAGTGATTTTTAAGTTCTTATTCTAGCAGGTAGGGGGTGTCAATGCTGATGACTGTGTGAAGACATTCTGTAGGTATCTGTGCATATCAGACTCAGAGTACTCTGATGGCAGATGAATAATAGCTCAAAACTATTACATATACCTAATTTCTAATTTATTCTAATTTCTACATCATAATTTAGGAAGCTTATTTCAGGTTTGGGACTTTTTAATGTCTGAGGAACTACTCTGTGTTCTTATTTCAATGAGGGGGGAAAAAGGGCATGGTTTTAAACAAGAGTTGAACTTCTGTTATTGCAACATATATGTACTAAAAACTAAAAATTTTTATTGGCAAAAAATAACATCTTTAATTAGATCCTAACTACCAAATCCAAGTCATTTAGAACCTTTGGATGAAGGCAAGACAGGCAAGAACATGGAAATATGCAGACAAATTTTAGTGAAATATATTTTATTGTCCCGATTCAGCACAAGAATGGCTTTTTATTGTCTATTTTTTGCTCTGCAGAGGATAAAGAGGACAAAGACTTGCTGGTCATTTCTGAATGACACCATGTTTCCTTGCTTTTATCTGCTATTTAAAAGTGTATAAAGCCAAATGTATTTATTTTGTTAATTTAATTTTTATTAAACCCTAAATGTTATTTTTTAATAAACTACAAAAACTATAACAATGCTTCAGTAATTTGCAGTAGTAACTGCTTGCACAGTTGGTAATTATTAAATACGGCTTCAAGAATTGGATGAATTTCTAATGTAAGATTATAGCACTATTATTAATATTTATATTTCTCATAATTTTGTAAGCCTGTTTTATCTTATGAAGAGAATGAAACCTTAAATTTGAAAACAATTGCAGTATTGTCATAAGTATTCAGGTTCATTAAGATCACAATAGAAACAGAACCTATCACTGTATTAACAACTAAATTGCCTTAGGACTGCTAGATAAGGTGAACCATAAAGTTCTTTTCTTTGGTGTTTTCGACTAATTAACTAATTATATCTTCATTATTATCAGAATGTTATTCATCTTCTCTTTGGATAGAAATATGTCCTCACTTGTTTTCACAGGAGGTATACAATGAGCTTTTCTACTATTTGTTTAAGACAAATTACCCATCCAAAGGCAGATATCTATCCCAGTGCCTCTTTACGCCCATTGTTCCCCTTTCTCTAGAAAGGAAGAGCACTTTCCTAACTGACTCTTTAACCTTGGAGTTGTGTTTCACAGCTTTTTGGCTTTTACTTCTTCGATGGAAAGGGAAGTGAAATTGGCAGAGATTGATCTGCTGGAAGAAGAATACACCCGTTTATCACATTTTTGCCTCATATTAATTCAGATTTACTCATTTTGCTCACTCAGATTCAGTGGAAAAATAAAACCCAACCTCCCTTCCCCCTGTCAATACCTCAACACCTTCTTTGTTTTCCCACTTTCTGTGTTTCTTCTGTGCCTTGAGCACAAATATTTGTAAATCCATCCTTGGCAGGGCTGACAAATCAAAAAGCAGCACAAAGCTCTGGCAGGGGTCTTTCAGTTCACCAGGGCCTTCATGCCACCCTTCCAGCAGAGTTTTTAACCACCACAGCTCTTGTTGGATATAATTTTTCAAAAATGAAACTCCAAGTAATAGTTGTGATACATTTAATATACTAACCAGACTATTTGATGGATTTTCTACCTGGAACATCATTGTCCAGTGCTAAACAGGGTCTCCAAAGCAGAATAATTAGTGAATCATCATCTGGCAGAATTTTACTGCTGTGACCTACAGGTATGAAGAAAGAAGAAAAATAGAAAGAAGCATTTTAATTCCTTTGGAAATTATACAAAGGACTGGAATTGGTCACTGAGATGATGTACACATCTAGATAATACCTGCCTGTCTGTAGATGCTGGTATGGTGAAAAACAACATGAAAGTGTCCTTAGACTTCTTCCTGTGCAGTGAGTCTTTAAAGAACTGGTCTATTTTAGAGGACAGAGTGATAGAAGACTTCTCAGGAGAAATTAAATTTACAAAATGCTTTGAACTTTTGTCAGGACACCTTGGGTCTCCCATAGTGGAAGATGGCATATCCTGACAGCCAGGGCCCATCTTCCCCCAGCCAAGAGCCAAGCAGAAGTGAATTAGACCCCGCTGTGTTTCTGTTTCATCAGCAGTACCATCAGTAAGTTCTAAACTTCAAAACCTGGGTGTTTTGGGGGATTATTTGTGGGGGTTTTGTTGGTTTTGTTTTCTTGTTTGTTTTGTTTGTTTTAGGGGTTTCTTTGTTTGGTTGGTTGGTTGGTTGGTTTGGTTTGGTTTGGTGGGGGCTTTGTTTGTTTGGTTTGGTATTTTCATTTTTTGTCTCTGACTGACAGGTACTTCTTCCATCCACAGCCATTTGTCATTGAAGTAATACATGAAGGAAAGAAACAGTGAGCAGCCCCTGCACCTCACATACAAATATTTAATACTTAGTGCTTCATACACCTAAACTCCAAAATGAGATGTCATGTTGAAGGCAGCTTTCAGAAGACAGAGGAGAGCAGAAAATTGTGGTTGTGGCTGGACAGCTGGCTAAACAAAATGTCTGGCTGTGCACTTGCTGTCTCCACACTGAACAAATCCCAACAGGTCTCAAACCTGTTTCAATAAATGCTTTTCCCAATAGGAGGGCATATTGGCACAGCTTTCTTTGCATGCCCCACTAGCTATCTAATGACTTCAAAAGTAGGAAAGACAGGTTAATGGCAGCTTCTGAATTTTCAGTGCAGCGTGCATCATAAGAGACCAGAGAACGAGCATGTTCTGAGACTGGGAAGTTCTCTGAGACACCTGTGAGTTTTGGTGGGAAAATGAAGTCCAGTTCTACTCCATTTTCCAGAAATGCTTCCGGGTAGTTTTCCTCAGGAAATAATCCTGTCCGTGGATGGAGGAGCAACTCTGAGAAAGGTAATCACAAAGAGCTATGATTTCCAGTGCAGAATTGTAAGTTTCCATATTGGCCAGATGGTTCTAAACACATCATTTTTAGTGTGCTACTTTCTAGGACAACTAGTTCCTCCCCCTGACTGTGTAGAGAGAAATTAACTATTTATTTCATGCAATGTACTCCAGTGGGCAAATATCAAATCAATATTTAAATATGGTATCATACAAGCAACAACATAGCATAAATATCCTCTCTTACTTTCTTGTTCAAGTTACAATTCCTCTTAGAGAACTTCTATTTAAATGGAAGTTGCATTCTCTGTTTGATGCAATAGTGTTGGCTCTGTGTGTGCGATGTGCATTTAAATTTTAGGAGCAGAGATAAGTATTTTACTCTTTATTTGAACGAGAAAGAAATGTAAATCTTAATATGATTTCCCTGATGACCGACCACATGCTAGCAATTGTGACAAAAAAAAATCTTGATAAAATGTACCAACAGCGAAAATACTGAAATTAAAGAAATAGAGTAAGAATCAGTTCTCACATGTGATTAATGGATAGTAATGTGCAAAATCTGTGATCCCATCACCAGATGCAATGTTTAGCAGCTAGCAAAATCAGACAAACACAAAGCTGTTTGTTTAAAAATAAAATTAAATGAAATGAAATGAAAGAAAAGAAAATTAAATAAAATAAAATTTTCTAGCAAAGTTTACAGTTATCTAAAGAACATACAGATATTCTGGAACACTTCTGTAATACTGCCTTTAGAGGACCAGTAAATAAGTCACAAGTATATTATTTGACAAATAACTTGTTCAGTATACTTTTCAAATAGAATTTTCTGGGAACCTTTTGTTTTCACCAATGTTTAGCACTGTTTACGAATTTTCTGATAAAAAAAGTACTTCCAAAACCAAAACTATTATTTATCACATAAGGTTTTTATCAGCTATTGGCATGAAGGTTTCACAGTATTATGTGGAAAAAAGGTGACAAACAAACCACCTTTTTGGCACTCAAGTCATGCGGTCAAGGGTGCAGTCAAGGATGTCTTCACCCCACAGGGTAAGTCTCCAGGGAGAGTACATGGATGACTGCTGCACTAGAGCAAGCAAATCTCCACAACAATATTGAGAACACAAAACCAGATTCACATCGTGTAATGTTTTTTTTTCATTGACAGTATTGCCCAGCACACCGAACAACAGCTGGGAATCACTGAGATACAGGGTGCTCCTTGTCCCTCACCTGTTTCCTGGGCTCCTTTCCCAAAACATAAGACAGGCTCTTTATCAAAATATTTCCTGTATTGTATCTGAATATACTTCAGATCTTCGTGGTTGGGAAAGGGAGGAGAAATAAATCCGAAACAGTGCAAACTCAGGAGTTTCCAGTTTGACTTAAATAAGTGGTAAAGTTCTTTAAATATTAAGAGCCACAGCTGTTTTCTAAACTAATTTCCTGCTAGTCACATTTCTTCTGTCAAAAAAAGTGTTTCCTGTGGACTCTCAGGAACTCAGAGCACTTACATGCTGTGTGTTTGTGAACTGAATTGTTTGTTCCTGGGAGAAATTATTTTCTTTGGCAGGCGAGGGGAAATATAATCAAACTCTTTTAAAGTCAAAGGGCTACTGAGGTGAAATAAAAACAAAGAGGGATTAATTAACTGTAGCTCTGCCAATCATAAATTTTGGTTTTTTTGTTTTCTAAACCAATTATTACATAACGTGTAAAAGAATAAGCCTCTTCAGAGCATACAGAATATAATTTTCTTGTACTTGATGGGATTAATGTTTTATGTTTGCACAGGCTAATACTGAACTACCTATCCCCCCTGTAAAATAAAAGGTATATTTGCTCCATTCTCTAAGATTTTTTAAATTTTGTTGTTTCTGTATATAAATTCCAGAATGTAGTTCAAAATGGGAGATGATTAATATCATCTGTGTGTATTTGAGACATTCATCCTTGCACATAAAAATGCAAGAGAAAAATCAATCTTCCAGTTGTATTGCAGGCAAATTAGACATTATATATACATATATTTATATGCATAGAATTGTGCAATAGAGAAATCAAGGGTAAGAATATGTTTGAAAAAGACAAAAAAAAAAAAAAACCCAAAAGAAAGAATGACACTATATTCAGGGAAGAGAAGTGACTGGGTAGAAAAAGTCTTTTGACAGTTGTTACTGTCAAATTAATTAATTAATTAATTGATAATTAGCAGAGCATCTCTTTAATGGGGACACAGGAAATATATTTAATAACTATAACCTGTTCTACTTTTTCCTAGGAAACCTCCTATCAAGTAGGTTCCAGGAAGATAAGGCTGAAACCAGAGAGTTCCTGAAAATGTAAAATTGGAAATTTCAAAAATATTAGCCTATTGTACTTTGGACATTTGTACCAAAGTGAAGGTTTGATCTTTTAACATAGCAGATACACTTGAATGGATTTTGTGACCTCCACAGGAACAAGGAATGTTTTAAAAATCTACTTCATTTTATCACCTGCCTCTCTCTTGATAAAGAAAGAATGTGTAAAGGAACATTTTATGTTTACCTGTTGGTTTCCTTTGTCTTTTCCAGTTTTAGGCCCAAACTGGCACAATTCTGCCAGCATTTTTTTTCCTTTTCTGCACAAAATTAGTCTCAGTTTTAAAATTAACATAGAGAGACTTATTTATTACAACTCTTCATATTTCTCCATCTTTTAAAATCAGAAATAAACTGAAAAAAATTGCATTCAGTACACACCTAATAACATAAAATATCCTCTGCCTCTAGGCAGAGGGTTTTTCAGTTCAGGTTTTGTACATGTCTAAAAAATAAGAATAACTGTATTTATTTGTGTCACTTGAAAAAATAGAAATCTCTTCAAAAAGCATGTTGCATGATTGTATTTCTTTTATGAAACAGATAAAGAGGAAACTGTAATTGTGGGAGATCTGCATTTGAATTACAGACATTGTGTGACTGAGAATGACTGAGACAAAACAATGAAGTGATAAATTTTCTATACTCACCTACTAATCGAAGTCTTAAAATTGAGAGGTATTTTGTAAGGCAAACTGAAAAACCTGGGAAAAATGTCTTTCAGGGGCTAAAATGGGGTTGCCTGTGAATTTAAAAATTGTGTCAATTTGGATTTAGTTTTTTTTTTAAAAAAAGCTTGGAAAATATTTCCTTGTTCTTGTTATCAATGTAGTTAGAGTTTGGTTAGTGAAGGATTTAGCTCTGCTGACCAGCACTGGATAAGGACCACTTCAAACTAAAAACAATGAAAAGAGGATGGACTTTATAAAATTATTTGTGACATCTCTCTTGGTACAGCAAGGGCTGATGTTATCAGGTAAATTTTCTCTTCTTCCACCCAGTAGAAGTAAGGAAAGGTCTATTCCAGTAATTCAAAAAGACCATTCAGTAGTCTTGTTTAGGAGGATAATCAGCCCAAGAGAAAAAGTCTAGAGGGAGTTCTCACTGAAGTTACTCCAAAGCCCCTGCTTGCTTTCCACTCTCTTTCTGTTCATTGGTTTTCATCACAGCCTGGAGTCCTGGACTCAGGTTTCAGTGCCACCCAAAAATCTCAGCAACCTGAGCAGAAGCAGTGAGTGCAAGCTGAGCAGGTTGCAGTCAGAATTGATGACTGAAATACCCTTCTGTACAAAACCTCTCCATCCTCTTCCCATTGGAAACTGTTCATGTTTTCTTTTCTCTCTCTACTCTTTTCCCTTTCTCTTGCTCCCTCTGCAGCCTCTGATCTTCTCTATTCATAAACTCTAGCAAATACACAGTTCATTTGCAATGTTTGATATGACACAGTTTTAGCCAGTTGAGAATTTTCTGCTTTCAAGATTACAGTCCAATAGTTTCTAGAACACACAAAGGAGCAAAACACTGGTTCTCTATTGCTACTTATGAGCAATCTATGGGTTTGTGTTTTGCCAGTGGCAAGATTCTCACAATGCACATATTCTGATTCACTTTAGGTTGACTTGATAGATTGCTTTTATTTCACATGCTAGGGTTTTTTGTTTGTTTGTTTGCCTGTTTGTTTTTTGTTTTCACAGATCTGACTTAGACCAGGGCATCATCTCTCATTAATATTTCCCCTTAACTTTGGATAGTGTAGGTAATACATGGGAGTGAAAACGAGGGAGACAGAGAGGTGGGGAGGCTTTCAAGAATATATTTTTCTTCACTGAGGCATGATATCTATTTCCTCTTTGCACTTACTGATTGTTACCAAACTTCAAATGCTATCTCTGTTCCTTACCTATAGAATATCAATTGTGTAATATTAAGATTTAACTCCATAGGAGTCTGGGATAGTCACTTTAATCCTTAGCAAAAGCAAAGCAAGGCATCCCATAAGGAAACCAGGTGAAGACTTCATATCACACTTCCTTATCACTTTCTGCAGTAATACATGTATCACAGAAAGTCTCTTTGATGTACAGGATGTTCCATATATTGCAGGGTATTATATTTGGGACTGTATATTTCTATCACTTATTTCAAGGTAAAATTGGGAAAAATAACATGGATTTGTAATATTTCTGAGTGGTTTTTGTTGTTAGGTTTTTGGTGGGTTTTTTTAAGAGATATAGAAAATTCTATCTGGTTTTAGTCTTCCTGGTGTGTACCTCCAAAATGAATCATTACCAAAACATACAGCAATTTGATGACTGGTAACATATTCAAGGATAATTCGTACTGGAATCAACTCCTTTAAAATTGACTGCTTCACATTACATCTCTGCAGTGTGACAGTATTTAAATAGCCAAAAAATTATATACAAGAAATATATACATACATACACACATACATACATATATATATATATATATATACACACACACTTAAAAATATAGGAAGGTTTTTTAAACTCTGATCTATTAATTGAATTTTTCCATACAAAAAATGTTTTGGGATGAAATGAGGAATATTTCTTCCTGAAAATTTGATACAACAATAAGAAATAATATTTTAAACATTTTATTTAGAAATTTCTTGTGTCTAGTTGTCATTTTTAAATAAACTACCTAACCTGTGGACAAGAGATATGAAGTCCTAACTTATCCAAATCCTTCCACATTACAAGGCTTGAAAATTGTAATTCATCTATGTTCAGAAGACATTTCTTATTCACATTTCAGGCAAAATGCAAATTTTATTTAAAGGTTTAAAGAATTTTGCATTTCCAAGGCTTTCTCTCCTAATTTATAATGACCATATCTCGTAGAGAAAGTGGTTACCTTTTTATGTACAAGCAGGAAGAACTTAAAATAAATTTTCCACTTTCATGGACAGAGTTCTATGTGTGCTTCACATAAATACCAAGCAAATCACCCCTGGATAAAGACATAAAAGAAAAACAGAAAGAAAAAATAATATTTCATTGTTTTCCTCCATATTTCAATAAACAGAGGTAGTCAGTCCAGGTAATTGACATTAAATTCTATTAACTAAAATGTTAATTAATTTCTAGTTATTTAAGTTGAAGCTCTATGGACAGACTATAATTTCTTATATGTCAGACAAACCCCATGCACCTACTTTTGGGTCAGCTTCAGAAGAAGTTGATTGTATAAAAAGTAAAGCTTGTGCAAGCAAAAATAAATATTTATGAGGTTCTCAGAAATTAATTTTAAGGAAATGATATAAATTTTAGAGCATCGAAATGAACTTAGATAGCCAGAAAACAATTTAGGCTTCCAGCTTCCTCTGCTTAAAAAGATTTTATGACTTCACACACCATTGTCCTTTGTTGCTACAAGAAGTTGCATATAATGTCATTGCCTTCTCACACAACACAGCACAGGGAGTATTAGCACTGCTGGGAAGGGAATACAGAGATATGTGTGGGATGTGAAACTATCATTGTTGCAGACACATGAAAAACATCCACAGTGCTCTTAAACAGGAAAGAGACTGTCATTATTATAGAGTAATCAAAGTGGGGGATTTGAAAACAGATTTTAAAAGCTCCTTCCACATTTATATATGAAGAGGAGTGAGTGCTCTAGGAATATTGAATACTAATGTAATATTAATCTTATTGAATATTAAGATTAAATGGGGGGTTTAGAAGCTTGAAAATTATCATTCTTCATTTATACTGTTGTAGCCATGGCACGGCACATTAGTAAAAAAAACCAACAATTTTTTTTAGAGTTCTTCTAGGTGAAAAAGAAAACAACAATAAACAAACCTGCAACAATATTATCACCTAGTAATTAAATGATGACAGTATTCCCAAGGGTACATAATTCTTCAGGATACAGGATTTCTGCCAAGAATGCCTTTAGAGGCTTATATAGCTTGAGAAGTGTTGTTTGCCAAGCTGATGTGGTCTTTCACTGAGCTTCTTTCATTAATTTGATGTGTGAAAAATAAATATTTGCTGTGCAATTAACTGGAGGTTATTATGATCTAATGGAATTTTCCCATAGAAACAGATGCTCAGTCAAGCATAAAACGTACATCAGAACTTGGTAGAGAAAATGAAGATATGAGGAAAATATTGATAAAGACATTTATTTGGGGAAAAAAATTGATGCACATGTAATAGTTTTGCATTTGCCTAACTGAAGCAACAAAGACAAAAATGACAGTTGCCTTGTGTGCAGGTGTGATATCTGTCAAAGCCATACTGGTACAGCCAGCAAAATTAACAAGCTTTTTAATAGGAAAATACTTAACCAAAGTCTCATATTTATCTTACATATCTACAGCATTTTAAAAAACTAATTATGTCACTATATATTATGATAAATCAAAAATAAGAAACAATTGAAAAATAAAGGCTGAAAATCATAGCAATAATAGCCAAGCCATTTTTGTGAATGACATAGCAAAATAAATATCTATATTTACTGTATTACTTAGACTGCAAGCCACTGGAAAAGGAAGTTTGACTCTTGTGTCTACACTTTTAGTCAGTTGACAGCTGGGGGATTTGGTACTTTTGGTGATAGTACAATACAAAGTCCATAATTTAAAGGCTATGAAGTTTTAAACTAAATTAAGTAACTAAGCAAATAGATTTAAAATGTTAGCTAGTTAGTAAGTAATTAAGGGGAAGCCCTGGATTCCCCTAACACTACATTTCAGAACCAGCACATTTATAAGAAGACAAATGCAACTTACTCAAAGTGAAAATGCATGAATAAAACTGACTGAGAAAATGTCAGGCAGATAAATTACAATTAATTCTACCTCTAAAATATATAAAAATATTCCATCTACATTAAGGTATTTTAGGCACTCAGTAAGGATTTATGATTCACCTTTTAAATTCCTCACACACCATTCTGTATTTTAAATTCATTTGGGTTGTTATGCTTAGTGTGGATAAAGGAGGAACTGTACATCAAATTCAAGCAAAATAAAGCCAGAACAAAGGCAGCATTGAATCTTTGTAAATATTTTCCTGCAATAGTATGAAACACAAACAAACCATAAATCTAAATATATGCATTTAAATACAGGTCCATATATATAAATAGACATAGATAATACATGTGCCAAAATGAAAATGTTTGGGAATATCTAATTTCTGAAACTTTTCCAAAAGTCTGCAACTTTTTTCAGGCCAGGCCATCTCAGAAAATTCCTTGAAAGTCTCTAGATCCAACAAAATATCATCCTTACAACAGAAAAAAAGTTCAAACATCATAGTATAATGCAGCCAGAAAAGAGATACAAAAGTACCTACCCCATAATTTTTGAGAATTACTTTTGTCTGAACACTCCCTCGTTAGTGCTGTAGGGAAAGTTAAAATGCCAAGCTATGAAAAAATATCAAACTTATTAGGTCTAGATCTGAACATCAGAGGTGCCATAATTCATAAGGCAATTAGAGGTGTCAGTTTTCCTCCCTCTATTTAAAACTTCTGATAGTCTTGCAGCAAGACTTAGTTTTGAATACAAAGTGCTTTGTTCTTGGGAGATTTTCCAGTGAGCCCTGCTGCTTACCTGCTGTGGCACTGTAAGCAGCATGCACCCCTCGGGGTGCATGTCCAGAGCTCCCTGGGGAGCTCCTTTCCTGGCATGAGCCTGTTTTAATCTCAGTCCTGAACTGAGGCCATCTGCAGGACCAAGGTTGGCTTTCAGCTACACACAAGGTGGGAGGTGATAAAACAGTGAAATCATCCCTCAAAACTAAATATTGAGGTAAGAGATCCTCCAGACCTAGAGGAGGGTGACAATAACCCAGCCAGGGTTTTGTTGTCCCTGGGAGGGCCCATTCAGTTTTGTTGATGTTTCTGAACCTGAGCACAAGGCAAGGTCCAGCAGTGAGCAGGAAAGCTGTTGATTCCTGTTTTAGATCTCTGTGAAGACACAAAACCCACACACACTGATTTATCCTAACATTAAAATAAAGCAGTAATATCTCTCTGTAGTTTCTTCACAATCAGAATCTTACCCTGAAGTGCCTTGCAGAGCAAACATCAACCTCAGAGGAAAGCTCCATTTTGCAAATGATGCAGCAGAGGTACAAGGATGTGCAGATGTTAGAGGGCACCTGTGTCTGAAACTGTTCTAGTTAAAAAGCAGAAACAGGAGATTAATATGCTATGGTATAAGCCACAAAATATTACCATTCATAACTGATAACTGAACATCTTCACTGATAAAAGAGCTAATAGATAAAGTGGAGCAGACATTATATAGATGTTAAGAAATATAACAATTCCCCTTATAATGGTATTCTGCCACATGACACAATGAAAGCCTTTGTGATGTTATTCATAATGATGAAGTAGCCACAAAACCAATGCTGCCACTTAGGAAAAGAGCAATCGTTCTCCCTGGCTTTTTAAAAGAGCCTGTCCTGCCAACCATAAAAACAATTAACTTAGTGAAATGATCAAAGGAAGGCTGCTTCATTTAAGGCCCCATGAATGTTGTGGTTTCTTTGGTTAGCTGTGTGTTATTTTTGAGGTTTTCCAGACAGGTCTATTTGCTTTCTGTTCACATTTGTTGCCACAGGGAACTATCTACCTATCATATCGTAACTGCTATCAGTAAAAAACCAATAAAGTTGGGGGCAGTGTCAACCAAAGAGGGCAGTAACAGGACTCATTAGAAAATTCTAGGGCAGTTGTGGTCATGATCAAGAAGAAAAGAACTATTAATATAAAATTTAAAAATCATCTTAGAAGTTATTTATAACTAATGGAAATAACATTACACCAAAAAAGGTTATGGGTAGAGGGTAAAGGGGTGAACTGAAATTATGGAAAGTGCACATTTCTTCAAAAGGCAGCTTTCTGGAAATTTTTGCCACCTTCTGAGCAAGTCATCTTCATAAAACTCCTTGCACTGAAAAGGAGAAGCTTGTCTTAAGACATGCCAAACTCTGACCAATTGACCCTGCCTTTCTCTGAAAGCCAAATCCTAAAAACTAGATCTCTAATGAAAAATAAGACTGATTATCTAACTGTATTTGAAAAATTTGTTAAAACGTTTCTAGTTTTATTACTGTAGAGAAAGATGGAAAACATAAAAAGACACTTTAGAATGTTAAGCTTATCCTTACTACATTGTACAGACACATGACATAGACATATGAAACTCAATTTGGTCCTTCTTCCTCAGCAGCAGGCTCTGATGATTTCAAAATTTCCCATCACCCTCCATCATGCATAATACACTTTACAATCCCCTCACTTCACTTTCCTTGTCCTTCTCCTTTTCTAATTTTTTTCTTCCGTTTGCCTCTTCTCTCTACTGCTGCCTCTGTCCCCTCTCCCTCTCCCATCTTCTACTTCCTTTACCTTTACCTCCATAGACAGAGTTTCTAAAGACAAGATCAGAAAAATAAAGTAGGAATTTATCTCCTAAAAATATTTTTTCACACTTTAATTAACTTCTGCTTTTTCAGTGTACATGCATCCACAATGAACTCTAAAACTGTTGCCCTGTTTTTGAAGACTTTTCTAAGCCTTCTGTATTGTTCTTCATATTGGATTCAGAGTTTTTTACTTTATCACACCTTGTACTATAAACAATAGCCGTGTTTTGCAAACTGTTTCATTATTTACTTACTTTAGGTAAGAGGAGAAAGTTGATTGACAGTTGGCTTGACCAATGTGGTTTGAGAGGTGGGATTCCATCCTCCAATCCACAGGCACTCTAACAAATGTATAAAACTGAGTTTTGTAAATAAACTCGCCCCTTTACCTGCTTTGCTCACCAGCGTGTCCTTGTGCAGTTCTTTTTGTGTCATCTGTGACAACAAACACCTTTTAACACTGAAGAACACGGTCATGTGGCTGTATATAAATATTCAAGATTTTGTCATTCAGAAGTCACTAAATCCAGCTGTATTCACTATGCCTCCGAATAATTATTTTTTTTTAATAAGAAAATCATAGTGCTGTCGCCGCTGTGCCTTTTCTAGAGCCTTCCGCTCTCACCTCAGCCAGCTCAGGCACCGGGCAAGCAGCTTCGGGTCAGACCGCAGCCAGGTGGGCTGACTCCGTGGGCTCTTTTCCCCAAAGGGGACTCGAGGAGATGTCAATGCGGCAAGGCAGAGGGAGAAGAAAGAGGGGTCCAATCCAGGTGCAGCAGCAACAGGTTTATTCCCCTGGTCCCGTGCCCCAGATCCGACCCAGACACGCGGTGTGCAGGGGGTTTTAAGGGGTACAGAAGGGGAGGAAACAGGGGTGGAGTTGGCAACTTCTAACCAGTGGGATACAGTCTCGGGGAAAATGGGGGTGAGTGATGGCACTTTGGACCAATTATCAGGAATGGGGAGGGGGGAATAAAAGGCGGGAAAGGGTTTACAACGGCGGGAAAAGGTCTGCAAAAGGCGCGAACAATTAGCAAAAGGCGGGAAGGATGATGGACAGGTAACAGAAGGGGGAAGAGGGGGAAGAGGGAACAAAGGAATACAGTTAGGTAGGGGGCGGGGTCCATAGAACTGAACGTAATACAAAGGAATTAAACTTTACATTCAACAGAACTTATTATGGAGCAACATATTCAAAAAAACATGCACTGCCACATAGTGCCTCCTTGACACTTTAACAAACTTTTCATCAAATGGTGCTGGGGCTTATACTATTTGACTAGAAATCAATAGTCTCATCCTGAGACCTGTAGTGGTTATCATTCTACAGATAAAGACTTTTAGATATACACTTATGAACCCTATCTGCAAATTGACTTATAAAAGCATAAACCAAACAGAAAGACAGTTTGGTGAGTCACTTTTTATTTATCATCCTATATTTTCATTAAAAGACCCTTCCACACTGAACTAACAACTGAGCTTAAATGAGCTTTGTTTTACATCAACAAACTTGTAATGCTGAGAGATGCTGCTCTGAGCTCAGCTTGCTAGGCTCTGACAGCTGGGTTAGATGCCATCTGCCATGCTTTAGGGATGTCACCTGAGCGTGACGTTGCTGATGCATCCTGAGGGCCAATCGCTGCCATTTAAACAATATTTACAGTTCAGAAAACAGAGGCAGAACGTGCATGAACAAATCCTTGAGATACTGAACCTGCTGCAGAAAACCTGGCTCCCCACATGACTGGCTATAGAAAGTAAAAGTTCCTGAAATTCCACATATTTCTTATGCAAGAAGAATATTTAATTCAAGTTTCAAATACAAAAATTAAATTGTTTCATTTATCACTATAGCAACAACTTAAAGTACTATGACTATAAAATAATGACCTTTAAGAATTTCCTGTAACTCCTGTAACTTCCTAAAAGTACTGACCTTTTCCCTTATGTTCAGTGCTGTCTTACAACATGAACATCTAATTTTTTGCTGTTTCGTCTTCACTGCTATAAGTAAATGCCCATTTCTTAAATGGAGTCCCTGAAGCACTCAGCAGTGGGGTTTTTTTTGGGAGGTTAAACATTACAATTTAAATGTAATGTTAACAGATTTTAACTTCACACATATAATATATTTTAACTGATAATTTAACAGTCTCCTCCCAGCCCACAAAAATAAAACCAACACAGAAATAAAACCAACGAAAACCAAACAAAACCGTACAATAATTTAAAAAAAAAAAATCCCAAAAAAATCTCTACATAAAATCAACCAACAAAATACCCTGAGAAATTTTACATAGCTGAAAGACTCAGTGACAGTGTTGGAGCTGCTGAAGCACTGGCTTTTGTGAAAAGCCAGAGTTAACCTACTTCTACCTGAACACCTTTACAACTTTGTTCAAGTAGAGGCTACCTATAATGTCCAGATGTCTTTGTAACATTAAAATGACAACACACTGGTTCTCTCAAAATGTTTCTCTCTGACATTTTATAAGTAAATGAGAGGACACAGTTGCTGGTCTGATACCCCTAGAAAGCTACAGAATGAAAACAGGAAAAAAAATCATCCCTCCAATTTAACAAAAGGTAAATTGAGACTCAAATGTTTAAATGGTTCAGTAAAGATTATGTACTAATTTGTGCCTTAGTTATTTGCTTATGATGAAATGTTTTTATATACTATCCACAGCTAATTATCCATATTTCTACAATACTAATCTGATTAAATGAACAAGAATAAAATTAGATGTTTCAAAAAGTATAAGCCTCTAGATCTAGTTCAATATACATGGCAAATAAAAACAAATTTAAAAATGCAATCTGTTTATCATAATCTAAATTTGGTATAGATGACAGAACTGGCTGAAAATGTGAATTGAAATTGCATATAATAATACTAGGTTTGTGTTCTCATAAATCAGTATAATTAAAAAGCTAATGAGGTAAGAGACCAGAATAAAAGTATTATGTGCAATTCCATTATTTTTCCTACATTCAATTGCTCAAATAGGACACAATGATCATATAAAAAGTAAAAAACGGAATCAAAACAGAAGGGAAAGATGAGGGAAACAGAAACCATAGGTTGTCTACATTCATCTTTCCCAGCCTCCTCAATAACCCTTCACATGATTACCTTACTTTCTATTGAATAGGTAACTCCATTATTAAATATTATTGAAGAGAATTTCAATAATGCTCAAACTCCCTTTTTGAAAACAGTATTTGAAAACATCAGAAGAATCTTTGCCTTATCTTCTGAAGCACAAAGAATAAAACAGATGCTGTCAGTGATTTTCTTCTTGTGAAAAATATATAAATGCTCCTCACAGAACAGAGAAGTATCACAACAGACATGCAAAACTTCATCACTACATCTTCCTTCCAGATTCACTCAGTGTGACTGCCCTCAAAGGTTCAAAAATTGTATCAACTCTGATTCTGAAACTATCTGCCTACTCTAAAACTACCCAATACCACATAACAGAGTTTTGGATATTCAGATTTCTGGTGGATGGAAACCCCACTAGGCTAGCAGTAGAAAGCACCTATTTTCCTGTGTGTTTTTCCTAACCTTTAAAAACAAACAAAATTATCAAACAAACAAAAACATCATCATCAACAACAACAAAATACACTAAGAGAGCAAATTAAAAGGAAGATGTTTTATCTCTCCAGTCACTATCAGTGATTTAACACCCATAGCACTTTCACTGTTTCAGTTTGACAGTGTAACACATAAACAGTTGCTGTGTAATGTAACAACTATTTTGCAGTTCAATCTCATGTGTGTATAAGAATCTGAATTACCACTCTTGCTATCCCATCCATTTCTCTGATTGCTGCTGGCCTCTCCACAGGCATAGAAAACAGTCATTTTGTTCCCTCATTGTTAACACCTGGGATTGTTGCTGGCTGAGAATAAATATGTTGGGCTGCTGAAAAAGCCCTATTCTCTTTAAGGTCCTTACTCTTAGATGGTCATTAATTGCTCGATGAAGGTAAAAGGTGGCAAGCACTGTGACCTAGATAAATTTATTAAAGTAAGGGACAAAGGTAGGCTGGGGATTGGAACTAGATGATCTCTAAGGTCCCTTACAACCCTAACCATTCTATGATTCTACAGACTTCTATATATCGTGCTGCCAATATAAAAACTCTTGTTAGGTACAAGAGCCTTTATTTTCATACTGTAAAGCAATCCTCATCGGGGGATTTAATTTGCACATCTGTAAATAATATTAATGATTTTTACAGGAAAAATTTTGTCTAGAAGTTGTAGACTGGGGATCGCTGATCTAAAGATATGTAAATGCATTTTGGTTTTTACATTCATCTTTAGGATAATTTCTTCCTCTTTTTTAAACTTTAACATTTCCTTCCTCTATCTCTCCTCTTTGGGTTCTTTATTTCCATGCATGAAATGTACTTTTCATAGAGATAGAAGTCCATGGCTTGATGTACCAGTGGTAGAATCTCTAAATACTGGTATAATGTGAGTGGCTTTGAAGGGCACTAATACAGGCTTTCTGAGAGTGGTTGTCTTGTGCTATATTTGTCCATCAACACTGACATAAGCACTAGTGAAACTATCAATACCTCAAGGAACTGAGTCACATTTCAGACATCCTGCATCTCAAGTATTTCTCGAAGTTAATGGAAATTAAAAAAATATTAAAACTTTTAGGGAATTCTGAGTAATGAAATTAATGCTTTCTTGAAAGGAGAAAATTACCAGATTCTGTCAATGGAATTACACTAAAGAGAGTGAATATGTCTCAAGGTGAAACCAATAAACAGAAGAATCTCATAGTATTTTTATTCTTCCTGCCAACAGATGAAGAACATGTACATTAGTCTTGAAAAGTGCATTGCTTCCTTTGATATGAGAAAGCACCTTTTGACTTGGCAGTGAGCAGAGTTTACTTCTCAGAAGGCTTCATCTTTTCTGTTTCAAAGTTTCAAAAGGACAGTTCTGATAAAAATTTCTTTTGTATATTTTGTATCTCGTGTAAGGAT
Source organism: Cisticola juncidis (assembly GCA_013400215.1). Classification (NCBI taxonomy): domain Eukaryota; kingdom Metazoa; phylum Chordata; class Aves; order Passeriformes; family Cisticolidae; genus Cisticola; species Cisticola juncidis. The sequence continues at coordinate 125,728 of VXBR01011472.1, forward strand.
TGACTTTTACCTGGCTTAGTCTTTTCTCTGGCCAGCGGGACTGTGAAAGTTAAGAGCATCTGCTCCAGAGTTTTCATTGTGATGGCAGATTCAGGTGACTGATGGACTGTCACAAGGACTGTCACACACTTAATGAAGGAGGAGGGAACAGCTGGGCAGATGAAGCTCAGTCCACAAACTTCACAATGCAATTGAAAGGATTGATTCCTTAAAACATGGTGCAAGGTGAGGATTTCTCTGGGAGTGTGTGGTTGCCAGTAATATCAGTTTACACGACAATTATGTCATCATTGTGCAAACAGGATGTGCAGCAAGGTATTTTTCTTCTTGTTTTCTGCATGACCATGTCCTTCCATCTGAACGTGGTAACTCTTGTCTCAAGAGTTTGGTTTTCTGGGACTCCTGTGTTTAGAGTTTTGAGACTATCTTATCACAGGGCACCCTAAATGTACTTACAACTCTTGCAAGCTTAGAAATCAAAGCCAATATAAAAATCTATGAATTCTTTATCGAACTGATTTCTCAGTGGGAATATATAACATGACAATTTTGTGCTTTGTGCTACCTGCCTTGAGATTTCCATGTGGATTTTAAAAGGTTTGGTACTGATGTATAAAAAACAAAACAATTTGGTTTCTGGCCATTTAGTAAACTGATTGCCTTCTCTGCATCAGCACTGCAGTAAGCTTTCTGCAATTTAAAAGGGTAAATTACACTTTAAATGCACATGAGACCCAAGGGAACAAAGATGGAGAAAAAGCAACAAAGGAAGGGTGTTTTGACTCTATACTAGCTTGATTTGTACTGTGTTCTGATGCTTTGTGAAATGCAAAATTTCACCTTGGTAAGGTGAAGCAAGACTGTAGTCTTCGTTCTTAACAAGTGCTCTAAAACATCAGGAAAATACATGCTCATTACAGATCTTTTGAGTTGTCTCAATTCAGATTTTCTCTCAGTTCAGAGCTGACCACACACATTGAGAATCCTCTGAACACATATCAAGGATTGGGTCTCTACATGCCATCTTAGAGGATCATAGTGAAACTATGGAATTATCACTTTCTGGTATCTCCAGGATGAGAATGTTGAACCACTTTGTCAATTTTGGCAGAAATATTTTGATTTATGCAACCTGATACAATTTAGTGCTACTTGGCAGCTTGAGTGGTTTGTTAGATTTAACTACTGTTTTGGATCTCTTTGTACTGGATTCAAGGAAAAAAAAAAAACAGGAATACTAAGTCATGTCCATATATTGTGTGTTCCTCTGAGCTGGTCAGCTGAGATGTCCCACAGACTCCCCTGGGTACAGTGGCAGCATCTCCATTGACTGTGGTGGCTGCTCAAATACCCCTTACACACACAGACAGCTAAATGAAGTTGTTTTAGTCTAAACTTGTCCCATGCCTACTCAGAGAGTATGCAAGAAACCTGCAGAAGGTGGAAGCATGCTTCATAAAGAGGGAAAAGCATGTAGATGTGTCCACAGAGAGAAATGAACTGGTGACAGGTTCTACATTGCTCTGTGTGGAAAGTACCATATTCCTTATCTCCAACTATTCTGATTAAACCAGCAGCTAAGATTCCACTCAGTAATGTTCATTAATAGTCAGTTTTCTTGCATAACATTTATTTTTAAAATTCAATCAAGGTATTTTCTTCTGATGATCTTTGTTTAAACAGTAACTAGTTTTTAATTTAGTAGTAACACATAACACTCCTTGGGTAGCTGACTTCAGAAGCAACTTACTCTAAATTCCAAGCTGCAGATCCACTGACATGCACTGATGGCACCTCTATCCATACCTGCTCATCACAGAATGCTCTGGGCTGGAAGGGACCTTAAACGTCATCTAGTTCCAAACCTCATGCCACAGACAGGGACACCTTTCACTAGACCCAGCTGCTCAGAGCTCTATCCAAACCAGCCTTAAGCACTTCCAGGGATGGAGCAACTTACTGAGGGGAACACTGCATAAATTTGGTTTGAAGATTTCAAGGGGCTAATGGCATTTTTAATTCACAGTGGTTAGTAAAGAGATCTATACACATGGTAAATAGTCTGGTGCTGATGGCATACCCTCTCTTGGCTCTAAAAAATTAGAAACTACTAAATAATTAAATAAGCTTGCAAATTTGGTCAAATAAGACTACATGTTCTTCCATATTTCATCAGTGTTTTCATCCATTTTCTCTCCCAGTTAGGAATGTAGGGTACCATTACAGTATTTACTTTTCCCTTCTGAATTTTGTTTATACTCCTGTATGGTTTTGGGTTTGTTTCGGGGTTTTTTTTCTGTTTTTCATTTAAAAGGATTGTGTAGTGACTTCAGCTTCTTACTAGGACAGAAAAGGCATTATGAAGACACCCAGCAGGCACTTACATCCTCATCTTTAACTGGGGAACCTGCAGGTTTGCTCTGAAGTTTTCAAGAAGCATCAGTGGTCATAAAGCAGCTTTGGATTTAGGCAGATTCCCTCAGTCTGTGCTACTGCTGCAACTCTCTCTCATCTTACACACCTGAGTAGAAAACTCAGAGAAATCCTGAGGTCACACACACTCAGCAGCAATGAATCACATCCTCCACCATCAGACAGTGCTGGATCCACAACTTCTATGTCATTCTTGCCTCATCTTTCTTAAATGTCTCCAGCCTCACCAGAGCAGCTATTCCAGAGGTCTGCTGGTTTTCACCATTAGGAAGATTTAAATGTGTTTGGCTGCTTTGTTGGACTCTATCATGAATAAACAATAAACTGAATGCAAGTTATGCTACTTGTTTAATATATGCTAAAGAGATGCCTATTTTAAGTTGTTCTATATTGTAAAATAGCTGTTTTGGGGTAGTTGTCAAACTGTAAGGTGCTGTTTTATTTCATAAAGCCACATTTACCTCCACTTTTAAAGACTTTATAAAATGCTTGATTAACTCTCACAAATACCTCCAAATGAGAACTGTTAAAGAATATTACTGTCTGAGACTGACTCATCCTTCACATGTTGTTAACCTTTTTCACTGCTTCAGCTGGAAATTAGCACAACATTTATTTTCTCATTTTGGTGATACTGCTGTCAAAACAAATTATGTATGTGTTTTTCACTTACCCACTTCACAACCATGCCACTCCTCCAGACTGCAACCACAGAGCATTGAGGCAGCCACTCAGTTACATTCTCAACTATCACAGAAGTCTTAGCACAGAGGAAAACAATGTTGATAATGGAGGAGCTACAATCTATTCATTACATACATCCATGTTTTTCTCCAGTCCTGTGGAAGGGCAAAAAGCAGGTGGAATTAAGGCCTTTTTAGTGTGTATTGACATTTTTTATGTGTCTATATCTAATCCTTCTTTCAGTAGAAAATTAAAAATATACTTTTCAGGTAATCAGACTCAAATTTCTAAATTTCCTGGGATTACAGTTGAAGCTGAAATAAGAAACCACACAGGACTGACACGACAGAAAATCTACATGTGATTGTATTTAAATGTTAGTATATCTTAACATTATCACAGACCCAATTCTTATTTTCATCATCATGAGATGGTCCTGAAATAGATCTATGCAGTGATCCCCTGATCCTTAGGTATCTCGAAGTTATGCACTTATTTTTAAGATTTATAATGTCATTGCCCATTTCCTAACTTGTTGGAAGTTTCAAATCTTAAAATCTTGTCTGTCAGGCTTTTAATGCACAAAGAAAACATAAAATATTTAAAGAATTATATCACTTATGTACTAGAGGGTAAAGACTTTTTTATTCAAGGGCATTTTAATAGTTTCTATTCTATGTCATAAAAGAGTATTTTTATATTTCATCTTATTTAAACTTTTCATTATTTCAAACCTGTCATCATGTTTTCTCGGCCACAAGTTTCACTTGCATAGCTAAGTACAAAAGTAATCTGAATTCTCTTCCTGAAAGTGCTTATGCCACATGCTTGTCACTCCTATGGGACACAGCTTCTTCTTAAACATCTTTACTAAATAGAACAGGAGTTAAGCACAGGTTTGTCTATAAGTATGAGCACAGATCTTGGTGAGCCAAACCTGAAGGCTATGGCAGAATTTCAGCTCATTAGTAATTTTCTCTAGTATTTCAGAGAGGTAATACCTACTTTTTGCCTTGTATACCACTAACACAGAAACTTCAAGCAATTCAAATAGAAATTTTAATAGTTTAGTTAGTCACAACTGAAGGTAAGCCTTTCTATTTTCTGAATATTCAGCCAATAAACCAATGCTTTTTATAGCCTGCAATTCTACTCAGAGTACAGTTCAGCACTATTCCAATTACATATTATTAAGACCATGTTAAACTTTATCAGGACCAAATTCACTGAATCAAGATACTAAGATAAAGCGTGAGTTACAGTCTAAAATAACTTCATTGCTATACAATTAACTAAAATAATTTTCAGGAAAAAAAAAAAAAAACAAAAAAACCAAACACAAAAAATCCCCACTGTGTTTATTCTGATACGGAATAGCTGCTCAAATGCACACACGAATTCCAGACTAGCTTCATTAATTTATCTATGCTTGTCTTTGATCAGTTTTCTCTCCTTTCTTATTCAAGTCAGTATCTTAAAGGGCCTTTATCACTATTTTTCAAAATGTTATAGATAAAAGAAGTGTGTTATTTGAGGAGTTACTATCTAATAACAGGAAATTTGCTGGTTTGCACTTTCTTTTTGTTTCTCTATTTAACCTGGTTAGTTTCAGATATGATGAATAAAAAGCATATCCAATTAGATATTCTTATATTCAAATGTTGGAAAAAATAATTAAATACATGTGTTTATCTGCTGATAGCAAAATGGGGTAACACAATTAGATTTTTTTCCCTGGGATGTACCTTTGAATGAATGTAAATTAAAATAATTAAATTCTTTAAGACATAAGAGCAAGTTAGTATTACAGTACACAATCAGTAATTGAAGATTAGTTTAACAAAACACCTCTGTAAGTTGCCAGTGAGGAGACATCCTTAAATAGCATCTACTGGCAAGCTGAGGATATGATTGTCCCCTTAATTTTATTTAAGGAATGTATGATATTTCTGCACCATGTAAGAAAGCAGTGACTCTGAAAAGATTAATTTCAAGTAGAAAATCAGTTTCAGGGATTTTTCAGTAGGACTCTGTGGAGGAACATTCTTGTATCTATAAACAAGATGGAGGGGAAAAGAGTCAAAATTAGATTTTTAACCCTGAATAAAGGGGTTTTAAAGGAGTCCAGCTTTAAATCACAACAGTTGCAAGGAACTTTGGATTTTTTAAAATAATATCAGAAAATTATCCTTTATAGTTAATAAGTATCACCTTAAAAAGAGGACAGTACTAAAAGGCTATAGAGGAGATGCAAAGCTGTTTCAGTGATGAGAAGCTGAAGACAGAATTCAGAATACAAACTAAGGTGCAGCCATTCATGGTGACAATGATTTGTCATTGCAGCAGCTGACCATTCAGTGTATTGGCTCTATCTCTCAAAGCCTTCAGATCAAAACTGGATATTCCCAAAGAAGTTATCTCTTAGTCAAACCCAAACATTTAAATCTGTAGGCAGTGAGGCTGGGCAACAAGTTTTAACTAAGCTGAGGAGTAATTTTTTGGATGAAATTTAATAGTTTATAGAAGACACTACAAGGATATTAACTAACCTAGTGGGCTTCTGTAAATCCAGAAGGTATCTATCAGGAGGTTAAATACATTGCCCTCTTTGCCATCTTACAGTTTTTGGCAGCTAATGTTCACATGTCCTGGACTGCAGGATGATAATTAGACATTCAGCATTGTTTCAGCAAAGAGAAATAATGTTTGCTCTGAATCATTTATGTAGTACATTTGACTTCTCTAATTGGACCAATACTAGATAAAGCAAAGTCATCTTGTGGTGTTTAAGGTGTAAATGGGACTTTGAGGGAAAGCATCAGAATTAAGTGTCTACTGCAAACTTTGCTGTATTGCATCATAGGCACTGCTCCCAAACTTAGAGAGTTTTAGCCTTTTCTCTTTTTTTTGCCTTTTTTTTTTTTTTTTTAATTATTTTTTTTTGGAGGGTGGGGTGCAGCTTCGAGAAAATCTACTATACAAAACCAATACTACTCCTAGTTATCTGAGGAAAATTCTCAGAGTGGAAAAATAATCACAGTGGAGGTAGATCTGAAACTATATTAGAAGCTAGTATTTTGCAATGTCCAAGATGTCTGATGGTCCAAAAGGAAATAGTTATAGTGAATGAAACCACAAGAATCTCCCCCTGAAAACAAGATTAAAAACATGTTTTTAGCAGAGTTTGAATTTATTTTTAAGGTACTTACTGAAAGCTGTGATATCAGTAGTCTCACCTGAGGTTTTAAAATCTCTGTATTAGCAATCCCAAGAAAATTTTGCAACTTGATATATTAGTGATGGCAACTTACTTCACTCACTTTGCTGGTAAGTAGGGATTTTTTTATCTTTGTTTATTTATTTCAGCCCAGAATTCACCAAACCCTAACTCACTGAGGAAGGGAATGCTAATTTAATAATCAAAGATAAAAATGTCATTTGCTCAGTTTTTCAACTCTTCAAGCTGCTGTTTTATGAAGGAAAGCAAAAATAAGGGGGGGGCAAAAGTATAAAAATACTTAAAAGAGTAGACAGAAATTAAAATGCATCTGACACAAAATTAAAATTATATCTGAATGGAAAAGTAGAAAATGTTGGTTCATATCCATGTTGATATTTTTATAATTAGTTGAACTGGACAATATATTATTTCAGGATTTTTGTAAAACTGTCTTGGAGAACTTTTAAAAGTGTATGTAGTCACTTATACCAAAGAAGTTAAAAGAAAAAAATGAGGTTTTTTAAATATCCTGATTAAAATGCAAAAGGTATTTCAGATATGAGCCATCTTTTCCCCTTCACAAAGTTATCTACCTTTCCTTCATTCAGCTGAGGTGAGGCTGCTTATACTGATGTTTTAAGATATTTATTTTTTACCCAAATTTAAGATATTTATTTTTTACCCAAATTAAAAATGAGACCCAGAAACTTTTCTGGATTATTACTATTTTAGGAGGTGTTTCAGATTAGCTTTCAGGAATCTCTTTCAACAAACACCTGTAATTTCTCAAAACTCATTTTTTAGTAATTATGTTTGAATTGCATGCCTTTAAAAGGGCATGTAGTGATAGGACAAGGCGACAGTTTCAAACTGAAAGAGGTAAAGTTTAGACTGGATATGGAGAACTAATATTTTACTATGATGGGGGTGGAGCTCTGGAACTGGTTGTCCAGAGAAGCTTCCAGGGCTGCCCCATCCCTGGAAGCATTCAGGGCCAGGTTGGATGGGGCTTTGAGCAACCTGATCTAGTAGAAGGTGTCCCTGCCTATGGCAGGAGGTTGGAACAAGATGAATTTTAAAGTCCCTTCCAACCCAAACCATTCTGTGATACTATGAGATGACAAAAAGTCTAAAAATAACAACTATATAAAAAGAGAAGTAACCAGACATTGTAAAAATATTATTATTTTGTTCTTATATACGTAAATATTTTTTTAGCTGCTCTTAATAGACTTTCCAGTTTCTTATACTCCATATAAAAATGCACATGAAACCTGTTTTGTTTGAAAGTAATTTTGCAAAGACAAGGACATTTACAACGGAAACCTGGCCTTTAAGGCTGTAGCAAAACTTGTTTGCTTCACAGGAGTGCCCCCTTCACTGCAGATGCCTGTGGCTCTCTGTACCTCTGAGCATCAGCCACACCCATGTGCTCCCCTGGCCAATGCCACCCTTCTGGCAAAGATTTCCCTGCTGACTTGCAGGTGCTTTATTTAACCCCACAGCCAGAGAGGTCTCTGCTGACTTGGATGTGCTTTATTCATGCCCCACAGGCAGAGAGGTCTCTGCTGACTTGGATGTGCTTTATTCATGCCCCACAGCCAGAGAGGTCTCTGCTGACTTGGATGTGCTTTATTCATGCCCCACAGCCAGCAGCAGGCCACAGCTCATGCTCATGCAATACCCTGAAGATGCCGGCGTGCTCCTCAACTCCATGGTGGGGATGCTGTGCTTGTTCCAGTACCTCAGAGAGGAGGAGGAGGAGGAGCCAGTGGTGTACTGGAGGAAAGGTCCTGACTGCCACAACCAGCAGAGCCTCCAGTCGAGCCCCAGGACAGGCGGGCCACAGGTGCAGATTACAAAGAACATCCTCAGGGGATTCTCCATCTTAAAACTGAGCAATGTTGACCACAACGCCAGTAATTCCTATTTCTGTGATGTGACAGATGCTGACAGAGAAAATACAGGGCAAATGTAGAAATGGCACCAAACTGACTGTGCATGATAAGGAGGGTTTGGGAGTGACAAAAAAAGGAGTGATAGAAAACAGACTTGATGTGTGCAAGGTGAAATAAATTTTCCTTTAACCTTACTGCCTTCTCTCCCACTGCTTGTGTCTGCCAAACAAGGGTGTAAACAAGCAGTGTACAGTCATGTGAGTAGGGGAGAATAGGTACAACTTCTGTTTGGTGCTAACTATCTGTACAGATAGACAGACTTCTCAGGGGACAGTGAGTTTCTGTGGATCTAAAGCAGTTCAGTTCACTGTGCTGCAGAACATTGACTATATATTTTATGACATTCTAAATATTTATATATCAAAATATATGGCATCTGTATTTATTTATTTATTTTAATATTTTTTCTTAGTCTTCTCTGCAAACATTTGGTGAGTCTTCATGCAAAATTATAAGCACCCACCTGATAACAATTTTTATTATTTTCTTCAGTCTTTATCAACAGTCTTTTGAAAATGCAGTTTGGGCTTTTCTTCCAGTTTGTCAAAAGATGTATAGTAAATTCACACAGCAGTGTGAGTGTCTTTAGAGAGTGTACACAGAGGTAGGGATATGTGGAAGCAGAATTTTCTTTCTCTGGTAAAATATTTTTCAATAATTTATAACTTTTGCATGTCTTCTAATTATGAATTGAATTCCCAGAATTCTGCTGAGCATATGGCCTCAGCTACTGATATACACTATTTCACATGAGCCATATTTTCTGTATGTGAACATTCACGAAAACCAGGTTGGCAAATGCTAAAATGCCACAAAGTTGTTTTCTCATTCCAGATTTCACACTGAATTTAATAATTGTCCAACAATTATTAAAAGTTCCTAAAAAAAACAGTGATCAAGGAAATTCTATTGACAATTACATCATATGCTAGTTTTAGCCTGAAAAAAAAAAGGAAGAAAAAGTTGTCTGAGGCTTGGTGAGATAACTGTCATTTACATTGCTTTTTCTACATAACGGATGCTTTCAGATATTATCCCACTTCTACTAAACAGAGAACCTTATTTACTTTCCATTGCATAAATAATTTGCAACAGGTTCAAAAATCTCATGTCTGGAGTAAAAAGAGAGAAGCTTGACTCCTGAAAAAACAGTAAAAGAAAATGTGATGAAAACAAAGACAATTGTCCTTTTTGGTAAATTCTCATGAATTCTTAAAATTAAATCTTATGAAAAACCTTTGTTTGTTTGTTGGGGTTTTTTTTGGGTTTTTTTGGTTTTTTTTTTCTGTTTCAAATACTTAACTTTCCTTCTCTTTGTTCCAGATTTGAAATGCAAAGACTGTACAACATCAGATAAGATCTGGTGGGGTTGGTTCCTTCTTCTTGGATATACTGTCTTGATCACCACAGTTATCATAGCTTTTGGTGTAAGTAATAACTTCAAAAACAAGTAATACAAACCTAAACATGGATAGCATCCTCTGATGGAAAGAAACAATAAGCAAATTAGTCTGCATATTCACCTGTGATAAAGTAAAAACTCCCTCTATTTTCTGTTAACTGAAGAGTTAGAGGTATAGACCCCACCCTGTTTTGAGGGCATGGCCATGGAAAAAGAAAGGGAAGCCGTGACATACAAACAAATTACAAGGGTTTTTTTCTGAGCTTGCTGAAAACAGGGAAGCTATTTTCTATGTTGCTGGCTGATCTTGTTCCTTTAACCTGGAAACAAAAGAGAAAACAAATGCCTAAAGTGATTAGTAGTTTGAAACATCTGGCTTGTTTCATGCTTCTGAACAGGAGCTCCTAATTTCATGAGCACCTCTGGACACACATCCCTGTCTGCTCATCTTTTGTCTTACTCACGTTCTGTCCCACCAACCAGTCATGCCAGGTCTTTTTGCCCTGAAACAAATACTGTTCTAAAATGAAAGGTGCTTCACATCATTTTTTAATTTCTTTCATTATCAATAACAGTAACAACTAAATTCCTGCAAGATTCATAATGTGATGCAATCTATATATTAGTATAAATCTGGTGGTTATTTGCTGAAGAGGCTTTCAAACAGCTAGAAAAGTTGTGGTTTTTTTCCTTAGCCTCTGGTGTGTTGGAGGTTTTTTAAGGAATTCTAAAATTTCATACATGCTTGATTCAACCTCCAATTTTGACCTCTTTTTTTTTTAACTTATTCATAAATCAACTTAAGCCCCACACTTATAAACCAAACACTCTGATTTACATAAAGAGTTGCAGATTTTAGCATTTGGGCATTGAGACTGGAAATCCTGAACTTAAGGTACTCAATGCAACGTGAATGGTAAAGTAACAAGATACGTGAATCTGAGTTCATTGCCCACTGACTCTCATCAACTCCTCTCCAGCAGACTGATAGTAGATAACCAGATCATTACAGCATTCCAAGACTCTTGTAAATAAACTCATGACAAAAGTTTCAAGAAAATATATTTATTCCATTTTGGCAGAGGAAGAAAATATAATAAATAAAACAACTTTATACCTTTCTTTACAAGTTATTTTTATATCACATTTATGGCAAAAATTTCAATAGTATTTAAAATCTTAAAAGAAAACATTTAATTTTCATAATAAAAGAACCTTTAGTGTGAAAAAATACATAAGAGTGCAAATGTTTTATTTTCTTGTAGCTAGTACTTAATTTTCATGTCCTTTAGAACAGTGCAAGTTATATTTTAAATCAGTAATACTACAAGCATCCAATTAATATGCAGAACTAATATGTAGAATTCTGTTAAGTGAATAATACAGATCATAATCTTTCATGATATAATATCAATTCTCCTCTCAAATAATACTGAAAAAGACTTTTCCAATTATGACAACACAAGTTTTTTACAAATCCCACACTCAAGTCCCTAGCTGAAGTAAAATGAATAATCTAAGTGGAACCTCCTCAAAACAAGACATCCACCAGGCAGGTCCAGCTCCCGTTCTGACATGTTTATACAGCTCTGTGGAGTACAACTGATACTGTCTCAGCAGAAGCAGATGCAAGTCCATTGGGATTTTTATTTTTATGAACAGGAACTGGGGCAGCAATCCCTGAGATTCTCTAGGATGCCTGTAACTGTGTTTTGACAGCCAAAATGTTTTGCTAATTTTCTACAAACCAGTTTTCTTTCAATAAAAAGCGTATAGCATCGTCAAAGCCATTTTGGTACAACAATTCCATTTTCTCCTGGTCTGGTGGGAACAAAGCTTGATTAAGTCTTACTAGGTTGGCCACAGACAGCTGCAACAGAGGAAGAAGCCGTAAATTAGTTTATTGATGCAACTTATCTAGACGTGACTGTTCTGTCATCTGTTTCATGGAGCATATGTAAAATGAGAAGACCAGCATGGCTGTATCTACACCAGGAATTAACCACATCCAGGGTCACTGCTGAGTGCCAGGACAAACTGGCACTAACAGCCCACACACACAGAGTTAAATTCACTGCATCCAAGGCAGGCTGTCTGCCTGTAAGACTGTCCAAAGTTTCTGAAACACTTGAGCTTTGGAAACACTCCTGAAACTGTCTCGCAGAGTGGTAGCTGGCACATGTTAAACTTGTGCAAGGAAATATTTTGACAACTTACTAGTGCAAACAACCACATTCTTGGGAATATTCCCAGGCAATGTTTAACATAGGAGTATAAATGTAGCTTGTACTACCAACAAATTAAGAACTACTCAGCATCTTAAGTGGTCACTCTGATCATGTAAAAAGATTTGGGAGCTTTATTCTTGAAAACAGACTTTATTAAATTGTTTACAACAGATTAAAGTATGATTATATTTAATAATGCTCACAACAATTTATATAATTAATACTTAGCCACATTATTATAAACAATTCTGTAAAACACTATCAAAATCATCTTCATTATTTGAAGTAAGCAATTATTCAGATACTGACACTAGGAGATGGAGAGACAGAAAACTATTCACATTCCAATATAGATAAATGAAGACGTACAACTCTTCAATTTATGCAGATTACAATATTGCTGAAATGAAATTATTCTTAGTGATCATTTTTACAGCCCTAAAAGCAGAGGTGCTTCAGTTGGAATAGTTTAAGATGTTGCCTGGGATTCTGCACAGGTCTGAACATGACCCCAAAGGCAATGGAACTGTGCAATTAATTTTCTGTCTAAACTAAACTAATCACCAGCTCATTTTTCATCCTCTAGATACAAAACACAACCAAGAAGTACACGATGATTGCATATAATTCCAAGATATACGAAACAAATAATCTTGCTGATCTTCACCAAGTACTATCACACTTAATATCTCTGTGTGAAACATTACAAAGATTCAAAAATTGGTCCAACTGAGAAAAGCATGACATAACACTGATTTTAGCAAAATTAAGGAAACATTAAAAACTGTCTAGAAAGAAAGTTTAAAAAAGTACTTATTATTGTTAATCTCTCCTTCTAATGGAATATTGTTGACCACTGGGTCTATCACTATTCAGTATTTTCTTTCAGCAGGTTGAAAAAGCAAAACCATGGTTAAAGTTTGTGAGACGAAGATTGCAAAGACAGAGATGTCAATGATGAAAAGGAGGCAATAAAAATCAGTCTCATATTTCAATACACAGAAATATTTCTGCAACTTCTAACAAAACTTCTGGAAAAGTATGGTAGTCACAAATGTTCACAAGCTCTCTTGTGCAATGCAGTGATAAGTCAAGGTATATACTATTTCAAAACGTACAACTTAAATTTGCACTTTAAATTCAGTTACAGCAACTGGTTTCAGTAAGTATGAAGAAATGTTCTGCAGCTGTCTTCTTCTGAGGCATTCCACTTTATTTTTTTCTACAAACATTTTGCCTAGTCAAAGACAGATGATATATAAAGCAAACTTGGTATTATTTACACTGAATAGTCTCTTATAATTTTGCTCAATTTTGTACTAGATCAACGTTTTTCAAACTTTCTTCTTTATTCTACATTCTCCTTTCCTTGTGTTTAGAAAAAGGTTTAACCTCCATTTGCAAAATAGAAAATACCACAACTTTACATAAGCTGATATATAAGCATGAAATAGGCACTTAAATATGAACATAACTGCAGAAGTGCTTTTCAGTGTTTTTGTTAATAAACAAGCAACTTACCATCATATCTTGTTTTGCCAATTTAACATACAGGTCCACACGCCCTTTATCTTGAGGGCAGATATCTAATCGACCGCTGAAAGGGGAAATCGTCACAGTTCTTCCAACAGGCAAGATAGGAAGGCCATTGGTAAGGCCACCATCAACCCACTTCTACAGGAGAACAGAAATATTTTCAAAGTAACATCAGTACAGTATGATCATAATACAATACTTTACCCTTGCTGGCCCTGCCTCCTCCAGTCTCAAGAAAACTTACAAGTTTCCCTCTAAGAATACAACGAATAAGCTTCAGCATGTGTCAAGTACCATGGAACTAACAATCTACACACAGAGATTTGAATCCATGAACGTTTGACATAATGTATAAATTTGCCTTTGCAAATTTTGCAGAGTATTTATCAAGTTACTTATAATACCTTTTAGTTAATTAAAAAATAAAATGCCCCACATGGAAATTTTTCTCAACACATACAAGAAAAGACAAAACTGTTAATATTACACAGAAATAATATCATATAATGTAAACTCCTCTAGAACATTATTTTGATGACAACAGGTGCTGTACAATCTGTATGTACAGGTACTCTGACTGCAGAAGCTAAACCATATATGACTCCTTTCCTCTTCTGTGATTTTTCTTCCAGAGCCTCGATTTTCCTTACATACAATACACAAAATAAACACCAGTAGCTGGAAGGATAAAGATGGGAAGGAGCTGAACAACTGCGACATCAGAGGAAGCAGACCTAAGTCTGCTGCAGGAGCTGAGTATAGTGAAGAATGAGATCTAGGGGCCAAATTCCATTCCAATATAAACAGGACAGCTGCAACATCTCTTGTTACTGTATTTACACCTTCCTATTTCTTTCTGTGCTTATGGGCATAGCCCAAAATTCAGCATCGGTCTACTGGCTAGATGGATTCACTGACATCACACATGAGGTCTGTTGAGCAAATGCATCTCAGTGAAAGTTACGCATCTAAAGTCAATTAGTAATTCTACACTGACTTTATCATCAAGGGAGAAAAAATACTTCTAGCACGTGACTCATTTTATCCTAAAGTAGGTGTTTATATCTCATTTTAATTGTGCTGAAAAAGTGCTTTTGCCTTCACTAATTATAAAGGAAACAAACATTAAATATGTAAGATGTAGACTACTGCAGACATGCAAAGCCAGACAAACTGAAATGCTGTAAGGAATAAGATTCACCTCAGTGCTTCATAAGAGTTTCACCTCCAGCATATCATCCTCAAGTTACACTAACACAGACTACTAAAAAGAAATGGTAAATTATACTAGTACTCTTCAGCACCAATCAAAGACTGCTTTCCTGATGTAAGTGATGCTCTATGTGACCATCATAAATGGCAAAATAATGCGAGTTTTGCACCTCAATTCCTGAAAACACCACTTAGTCACAGAAGTTTAAAAAACAAAACACCAATAACAAAAAAACCCAAAAAATCCAAAACAAAAAAAAACCTCTTACAAAAGGTAAATTATTGGCTGTTGGCAAGACACTAGCTTTCAGTGTAGGTACTGCTGTACAGGAAACATTAACTCCAGCTGTAGTTTGTTCTTCAGAAGCCCCTGAGATCCATCACTTACAGAGATTCCCTTCAGCTGTATCCTTTACTCTCACTTAAAGCAATTCTTATTTAAATTTAAATTTAAATATTAAACTTCTCCCAGTGCCACATTTGACTTTCCCTGTGAACTCTGGTGATAGGTTGAGTTACTCTTTTAACACATGGATACACAGCAAGGGTAGTGGTGGTATCTATCAATCCATCCAGGTGTTTGTCTGCATATACAGTTCCCCCACACCACTCTTTTCTTCACTCTCTCAGATCAATTTTATGCTCCCGATCTCAAAATCTAAGCTACAAATACTAACATTTAGTAGTTTCTATGGCCCTTTTCATCCTATTATTTCATTATATGCTATAGCACCTGACCCTTAACATTAGCTGATATCAGTATCCACAATATACTGCTGAATTCCTTCACTCTGTACAAATATCAAATTTCTCAATGAGGAGTGAGATCGTTTCACCTTAGAAAAAGAGTGAAAAAAGAATAAAATTACAGAATCATTTACAGCTATCTTCCAGATTTCTCCAACTACAGCTTTGCTGTGAGTAAAGCTGCAACACGCCAGAAAATTGCTAGCACCAAGGCTTTTTTGTGTTTGTAAATAGTAATTTACTATTGATATATGTGCAATGTTCCTTAGAGTACTAAGTATCTTTTTGTTGCATTTCCTACAGTGAAAAGTACAGTAGAATCTGTGTGTAAGCCATGTCAAAGACAACATAACAAATCACATTACTGATGTTTTTCACACGTATAATTTAGTACTTTTAGAAGTTCTCACATTTTTAAAAATTATGATTATTTATTTTTCCCCTTCCCCCTTCCTTAAATTGAAGTTTATGTAACTTCAATATTTACCTGAAAATCAAAACATTTACTAAGGCATGGACATTACTGTAAATTTAGTACTATTTTCTATAGATTCTGTTACTTTCTTTTGAGAATTTGTGAGAAACTGCTTTTCAGTCAAAAATATTCTAGCTCATGTTTCCTAGCTATCAAACATTTATAAAACATTTATTTTCTGCAAAAACACAAGTAAAGCACCATCTTCTCTTAACTGCACCAATTAATCCTTGAAAGATGCTTCTTAGCTGATGAGACAAATTCCTGGTAGCTTCAGAGTGAATTTCACTAATACTCTGGAACAATGCAAAAACCAAGAAAGTATTGAAATAACTCGCAATGAAAACCAAACCAGACAATGACATGAAGGCTTGACCTAACAGAACCTACCCATTTACCAGCAGATGGCTTTTACAAAGCTATTCCATGAGAACTACACTCACACCAATTACAGACTCATCAGCAGATACAGCCAACTCTATCATCTGCGAATCTTTATCTGTCTTGAAAATAAACTTTGTCAGAGACTCAAAAGACACCAAACCCAGTCAGAGAAAGATAATTTCACAAGGAGCAAGTTTGCACTAGTGTTACTGGAAGCTTAGTTCCAGGATACCTGAAATCCCCAACCTTGGCAATAAACTAGTCCTATCAGATTAAGGCCATTAACAGAGTATAAATTCTCATATGTCATCTCTGACTTCCTCTTTTAACAGATTATCTGCTGGCTCACTAATCACAAAACATACTATGAACAGACTATTGTTCTGTCTGTACTAACATGAAATTTAGCTTATTCATCCCAAGAGTCTAGCTTGCAGGCATGCATATTTACAGGTAAACTAGCTAATCCCCTGTGAAGCCACATGTTCCCAAAAATACTCTTCCTAAAAATAGAACTAAAGTGCAATGTTTACCCCAGGGTTCAGTCTCTGTAGGCATAGGGGGACGCCAGCAATATGTTTGACTAATTCAGCAGAAGTGCACCATACTCCCTTACTCACCTGCACAATGGCAGCTGGTAAGAGAGCACAAGTAACACCATGAAATACATTTTAGAAAGAGTCCCCAGGTGACACACACAGCCCAGAGAAAATAGAGATCAACTTTTCTAAAGTACAGATAAGGCCAGTAGACTCAAGCAGCTAGCAGGAAGTAATCCTGATTCCATGCTGCCATGGGTCCATGGCATTTACTTAAGGAATTTACCTCCTGAAACCAAGGTAAATGCGGACAGACAGAACCTGGTCTGTTACATGAAGCTTTCGGGAAATTTGGAATATGATGCTCTATGATAGGTGACCTTGCAGGGCCAAATCCATATCCAATGCACCTTACTGGGTTGGTGCTCACATATCTGGGCCATGACAGTACATGCCTCGTATCCGGCTCCACAGTGTGCGCTTGGGGGCCCTGCCACACACCCACACATCCCTATTACCCACTGTTCCAAATTTGGGGGTCCTGCTACACACCCAAATCCTTATTACCCACTGTTCCAAACCTGGGGCCCTGCCACACACCCACACATCCCTATTACCCACTATTTCAAACTTGGGGGCCCTGCCACATACCCACACATCCTTATTACCCACTATTTCAAACCAAAGAAATGCTATTGCCAAGTAAGAGTGCTCACTCAGATCTAAACATCTGGGACTAAAGAATGCAAGTCAGAAGCATTTACAGGCCTCTTTGCAGCTTTCTCAAAAAACAAATCCCCCAAAAAACTCTCCACTCACAAATGCACTTTTTTATATTGAGAGAAAAGAGAAAAGTCAGGGCAGACATGCAGAACTAATTATTCCAACAAGTAATGATAAATGAAAGCAACCTCATCCCAGAAACTGCGTTTTCTGAATCTCACTAAAGGAGAGCAGCAAGCTTTGGGAATGTTAAGATTTCAAGTAACAGAAGAACCAGTTTCCATGAAACTTTCATTGATTTAACTTTTAAATACAAAAAAAATACTCAGGAGTGAGACCTGTCTCCTAGAAAAAAGGATGCAGTAAAATACTACATGGTTAAAAAAAAAATCTAAAAAGACTTCATTAAATATTACAATATCTATGCAAATCATAATAGAAATGTTCACTATGGGTTTTAAGTAACTTTCGGACAATGCTCTGAGCCAACTTTTCTATTTCTTAATTGAAAGAATACCATGAGAAATTTAATAATGACATTTTCTTCCCTTTAACTAATGGCAGAATAAACCTAAAATAGCCATATATTCCCTTTGAAACTGCACAAGCAACATATAGACTCAATCAAAAAAATTCCAGACCTTCGGAAGCTGCAGGCAGTCTCCATTTAACTCAAGCAGTCAAACAATACTGATTTAAACCCTTCCAATATTTCAGCTGGTATGTATTGCTGTACCTATAATTCAAAAGCTGGCAAGTTTTCTGATATAATGACTACCTAGCTAGCAGCAAATACATATGGTTTTATGGGGCTTTTTGGCAGGGGGGGTGCTGTGAGGGTTATAAAGGCTCTAGAGGCATCATTTGTATGAATGGGGAACTGAAGTATCATGCATTTCTCATAAGGAAGAAATAGCCATTTTCTAGCTTTTAAAATGATTCCTATAGTGTTAATATATTTATGTGAGAAAGACAAAAAAGCTGTAGGAGCTAGATGAGTAAAGACAACTGTAAAAAGGTTTTGTTATAAGGAAAACCAAATACAGTATTGAAGTTGCTTTCCCTTAAGATGAAATAGTTACACCATAAACAAAGAACATATAAAAAGGAAGATCACAGCAAATGAAAAATTACCTGTCCTTTAAATTCCACAGGCTTAATTCCTGCATACAATGGTATAAAGCTACTTGCTAGCAGGACCTAGAGAGAGAAGAAAGCAGAAAGAAGAGAGAAAAAAAACGGCAACCAAGTAATTTAGAACCAATACATATTTTCACATATATTTACCAGTCAATGTATTAGTTTTACGTAAATCCACTGTCATGTCAAAATGTGTTCTTGCTGAGGTATGTCAAAATGTGATTGAAATTATTCAGTAGGGTTTGGGTTTTGACTTCACAGTGACTACTCTCAAAACAAAGTATCAAAAAGTAACTCACTGATTACTGTGATTTAAGAGTATGAATTTAGTTTTGTACAATGTGAAGGATACCTATGATTTTCAAGAAATTAAATATGCATACGATGAAAAAAGCGGTACATTGTCAAAGAAGAAGCTGACCAAGTCATTCTGTTAGCATATTAATACAGTGTTTACTTTTCTAATAAATGAGATTTTCAAAGTTTCAAAAACACCATGAATACCCTGGAAATTCATGTACACCTTTACCATTGTTTGTATTTATATATTCAAGTATTAACAAACTATTACTTCCCCTACTGTAAGGCTTCATTGCTGTCTATAGCTGTTCTCAGTTTTTATTTTAATTTTTTTTAGATCAGGACACCTCTTCTGTCATGTACAGCTGTGCACACACATACACCTGTTTATTCATTCACAGCAATACGTATGAGACAGTGGGGGTATCTCTATATCTATGTATCCACCCATATATATATATAAGCAATCAGTATACAGCATTTCCATCCCAGAGAAGAGGTGAATACATGGACAAAGTGCAGTATGTCAGAATTTTTCATACAGCTAAACAGGGAGAATATGCACGTGCATGTGTGATGGCATGGATGACCAATCTGATGAACAGAAGCAGGTCACAAACGGTGCATACGCTGTGTGAAAGATGAACAGGTGCAGAAAAAAACACAATCCATAGAGATTATGAAAGAGAATGCCTGACCTGTTTTGGCTGGAATTATATTTACTTTTACAAAATTTAAGCTATTTCAGTATTAAGCCCCCCTGCTCCCCTAACAAGTTTTAATTAAGACTGTATATATATATATGAAGTCTTCAATTCCATTTTGAAAACTGCTTTCCTGCCTATTTCTCTTCCTAGTGATGTAGAGCTTTGTCTGAGCTCAGATAAAAAGGCTATCTCAGTTTTCTAATGTGAAACTGCAGCTATTTCTCTACCAAACAGGCCCTTCGCTCACAAAAGCCTAAGACAAGATTCCCAAGTCCCCAACAGCAGCTTCTTCCCCAGCCCAGCACCTTTTCTCCTCTCTTCCTCACCTCAATCTTACTGACTTTTGTAAACGAAGAGAAATGCGGAAAAAAGATTTAGTGAATGGAGTCAAAACCAGGTGATTCCTGCAAAGTTTGAGTTCTTTTCAAGAGGACTGAAGAAAGCAGTTGCTTTTCTTGTAAAGTTACTTAGATCTCCTGAGTGAGGAGAGGCAGGACAAGTTTGAAGAACAAACACTTTCAGTACTTCCTATCACTAACAGACCAGTTAGGTCTGCACTTCTAGGCACTGCCTTGCTTTCCCAAACTAAATATTACCAGTGTTCTGTGCCTTGCCTCCTCATTAACACACAAATCATGCCTCTCTTCCCCCTCACCTCCAGTTTAAGAGCTGCAAGTCTGAGAATGCTGATACAAGATAACTGTCTCTGCATATAGGAAGACTATTTCTGAAGTGGGAGATTATTACCTGCCTTTCCTAGTCCACAGGAAATAGTAAAAAAGATAAAAGCTTAGCATTGTAGCAACACACATTTAGTTTAGCAGTTATGAAAAACTCTGGAAGTATAAGGCTTGTTTGTTAAGCACTGAAACCAAATCCGTAAGAATTTGAAATATTTCTGGCAGCAGGTACAGACATTTTGCTGTTTATAAACAACCTGCCCAGCAGTACCTTTATCCTTGGATGTAGGTCATGCCTAGGCATGATAAAATAATCTAACAAGCTCTACCCTCCCTGCTCCTGTGGCAGCCATCAGCATTCAGACAGCTGTAGTCATGATACAAAGGCATGAACAAAAACAGGTATTAGGAGCTGGAGTGAAAGATCAGATAATATGAATGTATTCCAATGAGCAGTTACATGTGATTTTGTTACTATTATTCCAACCCACTCCACTAACATAGAGTTCAAAAGAATTGAACAGAAATAGCTAAATCAGTGAAAAAAGCTATTGAAATACTAGTAAAATATACATGTTTCCAAGGTCACCCTGATGCTTCTAAATCGTCTCCAGGTTAGAAGATTTCACTGCAAAAACACATAAAGAATAAAAATCTCCATGCTTGCTACCTCTGCATACTATAGCTAGAAATAATAGTGCATAACTTGAGATAAACTTTTCACATAATTATATTTGCATGAAGTCCTGTAAAGTTTGAGGACTTTAGGGTCAAAATTTTAAAA
This sequence comes from Cisticola juncidis, assembly GCA_013400215.1. Taxonomy (NCBI): domain Eukaryota; kingdom Metazoa; phylum Chordata; class Aves; order Passeriformes; family Cisticolidae; genus Cisticola; species Cisticola juncidis. Next base: position 146,880 of record VXBR01011472.1, read on the forward strand.
AATATAATTTAAAGGCAAACTCTCAATGCACACTTTGAGGTTTTGTTAACAAGTGTCATTTTTTTTAAGTGATAACTATAAAGAAACTCTTATTAGCTCTAAGTATCCACAAGGATAGAGAAAAAAGGAATTCTGTCTTATTCTATTTCCTCCTTTATTCTGTTACATCTTATTATGTCTTCCACTAAGATACAATCAATTTCTAGAAAGAACATCTGCTTCACATGCATCTGAATTGCTCCTACCATCTCGTATCAGCTTATGCATACAATCCTGATCCAAATTTAAAACGTGGCAATCAGATGAAGAGAAGGGCAGTGAAAGATATGCTTTCCAGCTGCAGTTAAAATGCAGCTTAGATACAGTTCTTAGCATTACATTATAACTATTATCCACAAGCACCTGTAGGAATTCTTTAATTTTTTTCAACATCCTTTCCTTTCTTTTGTGATGAAACATAATGATATCAGTAAGTAAGAGATACAAACATTTTCACAACATTTTGAGATTATCTACTGTGTTCTCATATACTGCAACAATAAATTACCTGTGACTTTTAGAAACCCTTTGCCTACAAGGTAGAACTTGAATAACCAATGAAGGAAACACATACAAAAATCAAGTAAATTTTAGCAAAATTTGTGAAGCTGTAGGATCAAATTCTGTGTTAAACATTGTTTATATTATGGTTGTAGCACCACTGGGAGTAGAAATGGTTACCTGAATAAATCAGTGATTTATTTAAGCCTTGAAGAATCTCCAGCATTGGAGATTCTTCAACATGATTACCTTAATGAGATCCTCCCTGGAGGCAAAATTTGAAACCAAGTGATTTTCCCCACTCTTTGAGTTGGTTACTGACACATAGAGCCGGTTCTCAGCGATCTCATGAACATCAGAAGGAAGAATAGACTCTATGCCCTCCCTAGAGGAAAGAAAATGCTCAGCATTACTCACCACTATTACCTAAAAACCTTGCAAATGCATTAGGGGTGAGCATCCCACAGCACAGAAGAAATATGTACCCTCTCCATTTGCATTTGGAGAGCTTTTTAAATCAAAAATTATCTTACAGAAGCATTAAGATAGGTACCTAAGTGTTTTCATGAAATCATAACCAGGCGTTACAGCACCAAAGTTCAATCTTCTGACCTCCTCTGCAAATCCATAGGCAAAGTGCTTACATTTCTGGAAATGAAAAGCATTCACCATTAAGGATGTTTAAGTGATTGGAAGCATGTTCATCTGCAGTACCTAAAATATACTAGAGACTAAAGCTTTAATAAAAGAGCTATTAGATAAAACTGAAGGATTTTCCCGTATGTGCTTGGTTTGTAACAAGACATGCATAACAAAATGTTGATCCTTTTCTAAGTATTTCTAAGAATTAATTTGTAAGGAAGAAATCTCTAAAGAAAAGAATTTATAAACTCTGAGGATACCATTTCAACAATCAAGGAACATTAAAGGCTATTTTTCTATGTACTACCACTGCTAAATAATCAGTTCCTTAGATCATGCCATTACAAGAACAATCATTTAGTTCTTAGTCTAAAGTCACCTTTTATTTTAAGGTCTACTTTAGACCTTAAACCAGACACAAGTACCTTAAGATGCTTATAAGCAATAAAAAAATTAAAATTACAACAATTTCTTCTCACTAATGCAAAAAACAAGCAACCAGAAAATACACATATTTAATAAATAAAATATTATGGAAGTATTTAATGAATGGAAAACTATGATTGATGACATAGGAAGAAAATAAACTGCAGAAAACCAGGAAACAGATCCCTGCACAAAGAACCTTTTACACAAGCTGAAATGCCCAGCATTAATGACTGCAGAAAAACAGCTTTAAGTGTGAGTCATAAGAACTCCAAAGGGACAGTAAAGGAATTGGTATAATTTACTTTTTAGCCATAACATGCTGAAACAATGAATTATGATCCTGAGTGCTTAAGACTCACTATACAATATCTGTAATCCTTTTTTTATCCTTTCATACAGGCTTTTCTAATTATTTTAGGGACTTCGGAAAAAAAATAAATTCAATATTATGCAACGTTCTGAAATTGGTACTTCATAAATTTACCCACATTCACCTATATATAACCACATGAATAAAACATAGTTTGGGATTTCTGGATTTTTAGGTGCATAAAGAACAAATATGTTGCTAGTAACAAAATAAATGATTGAATGACTAAGAAAAGGAAAGGAAAAAAAAGAAGGAGAGATATCACGGTGCTGCTTTTTTTCCACACTGCCACAGAGAGACATGAATGTATCCCATTGAGGAGGAGGATACATAATCTACTGAAAGGAAAACAAGGAAGGAGGTGGGGTGAGAATTAACTTGAGATCAGAGCCAGCTAACTGAAGGAGTTAAATTTCCTCACATCACTTGTATGACAAAGCACCCATCTAAGCAAAAGACAGAAATGTAGTTCTTGCATCCACTTTCTTTATATGGCCCTTGAATACAAGTATAAAAAAGTTCACTAAGAGGTTCATACCTCTTAAAGAAATAATTATTGTGCTAAGTAACCTCACACTGTTAGATTTGCACCTTTACCCCATGGGATACTTGCCATTGCCAGCTCGAAGCCAATTAAAATATATAAGGCACATTCAGACACTTGTCTATAAATGCAGAAAAAAATCCACAAAATCCTACACAGAAGCACCTCAGAACTACTGTCTTTGTATCTAAGACGTTGAAATAAAGCTATGAGGAGCTCAGAGTACCAAACTAGGGAAATGACAGAAAACTTCTTTCCACATTTCAAGTCCTAAGAATGGACTGTACCCAGATTTTCAATATCTGCTTTCAAAAGGGACAACTTCTTACAGCTACAAATTGTTTTAGAAGCTGAGCGCTAGAAGCTTCAAACAATAAATCTACATTTTAAATAACGACTGAGGCCATGTTTAGAAATTGTAACTGCCTGTATTGAGTTAAGCAAACTTCATATGAAACATGACCAAGATAATTTTAAAATAGTTATTTATCCATAACTAAATAAGCCCCCTTAGACTTCTCAAGTCCCATGCCTTTACAAACAGTGACAAAAATCCAATATATGACAGAAAAACATTTGGAAACTGTCTTAGAACAGCAACAGTCAAAACAGTAAATCTTCAGTGTTTCATTCTCTCCAGGATAAGGACAGGATGCATTACAGCTTTGAGACTAGAAGATGCAGAAAGTCCTAATTATGGCTTATATAACATTGCCACCTCTGGAGAGAGGGGAAAAAAGAAAAAAAGAATTAACTGATTAGGAGCTACATTTGTGTATATAAAATATTTCAAGCCAGAAATGCAGTAAAGATAATAATGTAATTATCCTGATATGAAAAGTTAATTCTATTCAGTCCAGAACATTGCTTTTACTTAAATTCCATGAGAATTAGAATTATTCCCACTGACAAAAAACTTCTCAGTTTTCCATTTAAACAATATAAAAGAATAACTAAGTACACAAAATGACTAGAAAGTTCATTAAGTTTTTTTTTAGTTTGCAATAATATGATAAATTTTCCAAGGAAAAATACGACAGACTCAATGTAATATAGATTTAGTTTCCAGAAACAAAAACTAAAAACTGTTCTAATATTTTTACTTAGAAAGATCTTTGTAAGTTGGATCAGGCTGAGAACAAGGGCTCATACGCATGGTCTGCAATAAGGAGAAAAATTTCCTTGGGCTAACAAAGGGCTGCCATGCTCACCACAGAGGAAATTAAAGTCAGAGGTACACATTATAGAAGGCAAACTTGAAACTTGAACTACCAGTCAGAGGTGACAGAAGGGGAGTAATGCCTGCACAGAATACAATGAGCTCCTCTCCACAACAAAGAGGAACTTGCCTAATACCAAGTCATATAAAGAACGCTTGCAGGGGAGTGGGGTAGGGGAAAGAAGCCAAGGAAAAACCTACTGCTGAAAGCAACAGAAGTATAGTTCATGCTGCAAGCTGAGCTCATATCCCAGCAAACAAACAACCAACCAACAAACAGAAAGATCAGTGGCAAAGTAGGGTTTGGCTGGGACCATTATTTGAATTAAATGAAGTGAAATAAGCGAGGCCTAGAGAAAGTTATCAAATGCTTCACTTGGAATGAAATCTAAGTGTAACTTAGACCAAAAATCTAACAGAGTGTTTTCATCACAATAATTAAAATTACTGAAGAAATACTAACATTTTGGCAATGCTTGGTCCTCTTAATTGAATTAGGTGAAGTCACTACAGACGGTTCAGGAGGGCAAAGCAGCTTTAACCTTATGCGGAAAACCAAGCAAATGGACACCAACCCCCTAATGCTTTCCAGGGAATCTGGAACACTGTAATCACTAAACGTAACCTCGTGTCTCTGCATGACACCATATCCAAGGGGAGAAAGGAGTGCCCTTTCTGGAGATGAAGCACCCAGACACATCAGAACAGAATGCTGTGAGGGTTAATCCTACTGGGTGCTCTTGAGGCATGGGCTGCACTGAGTCTAAAGGAGATGCAAAAGCCTTTAATGCTGTTCAGTGGAGCACAGGGAGCAAAAAAAGAAGATCTGAGCAGGTGGGAGCTGTTTACAAAGACACACTCCATCTACCATTCTCATCTCCTTTCAGAAAAGGTTAAAAGCACTATGCACTTGCTTAACAAAGCTTATCTCCAGCCAACAGAACAATGATTCACTTTATAATGTACCATCATTAAACAAATATACATTCTGGTATATTAAAGAATACCTATTGCCTACACATAAAGATTCACACACATGACATTTGCATTTACACAGCTTAAAATATAAGGTTCACATGAAATATTTTTTTCATTAACATTTTTGCTCATGTGTCACAGATGTGGTTAATGAAAACATGATCCAAGAGACCTGCTCCTAGCAAGTAACAAGAAGAAATAAACAAGACACAAAACATTTTAATAAACTTAATGGAGGATGATTATATAAAAAAAGTCCTTTGAAAATTATCATGGCCTATACCTACGAGTTTATTAATTTACCTCTATATTTTCTGGCACTGCTAACAAGACAGCGGCAGCCAGAGATCCCGCAGAAGCTCCCGCAAAAGCTTTCACAGCTCTCAGTAACTTCTTACCATGCCTGTGAAAAGCAGCTGCTGCCCCCAAGTGGTAAACGCCCAGAAAGCCACAAGCTGCAAAGGACAGGTTGATGTGCTTCATTTGGGCTGTGGAAACAGTGTGTCTCAGTCAGAAAGACATTGTCTCGCAATATACATTCATTCTTTTTACACAACACACTCTAACAATATTAAAAAACCCACAAGTTATTAGAGAACAGCAAAAGCGTTTGATTACTAAATACATCAAAAAAAAAATCAACAGTTAGTTTAGTATCGCCAAAACTGAAAACAGCTCTAAAATAAATCCTTAGTACAAATCTTTTTTAAATCAATCAAAAATATATATAGCTTTCTATAGAATCTAAGTACATATTTTCATCTGATTTGTCGAAGAGTAGCTACACAAAAGTGATTAAGGAATACCTCTGAAGAACAAACATTGTTAGCCATCATTCAGCCTTCATTTCCCTACCCAAGAGACATTATTAAATGAGTATTCACATCAGTTATTTGACTGACAAAATGATTCAGTGAGAGAAGAACACACAAGAAAAAATTGCAGCACCAAGATTTCAAGTCAAGGAATACTGTTCAAGAATGCTGCTAGTCTCATACTCTGTGAAGAGCAGACTAATTTCAAATTCAAAAAGATTAAATTAATAAAACGTAAAAATAAGGTTTGGGTTTTTTTTTACTTTTAGTGAACAGAAATTCTTGACCCACTGGATTTGTATGGCAGCAATCCAACACTGTTTTACAGACTCCCCAGGAGAACCTCAAATTAAGGGTAGCAACAGCATAGCTGTGTTAGTCAGACACTACTTAGGACCAATTCCCAGGTATTCATTAAGTATTTGTCATATACACAAAAAAAAGTCCTCAGTACAAATGTTAATTGGCAGATGACATTCACGCTCAAATGACAGATCCACTGGTTACATCTATCTGCATGACTGAGAAATGGGGTATGCACATACATCTATCAACCCTCTAAGTGGGTAAATAATGAGAAAGAAAAATCACTGAATCATAGAATCATTCAAGTGACTTCTTGCCCAACCTTCTTATGCTTAAAACCGGGTCAGCTATCAGATCAAATTTGGTTGCTCGGTCAGCTATCAGATCAAATTAGGTTGCTCAGGGCTTTACTTGAAAATCCTAAGTGAAACCTAGCATTTGTATGTTGCTGGGTGAAACAAGCAGGTATTCTTTCATTTGTTCAGAATATTAAAATCAGTAGAGTATTGCAAATACTCAGCATTACAGGGAAGAAACAGAACATTAACATCTTCAATCAGTACTATGCATCCACCTACAGGAAAGTGGGTGGAACTGAGCCTCTTAAATCTGTAAAAAAGCACTTAAACTACAAAGGATGCAGATGACAAAGATAAAACTGATAAATAAGAATCATGGTTCTATAAGGAACTATTGCTTCATAGATACAGTTAAGCAATGCTGTTTCACCTTGCAAACAAATCTCCAATTAAGAGGAAAAGATAAGAAAGCATTTGTTAGATGAATGTCTTATAAAATTAGGCAAGTAATAGGAAACAGGACACTTTTAAAAGAATTCTTTCAAATATGTCATGGCATCACTTGATTTGCAAGTCATGATGGTGTATTTCAGACAAAGTATGATTCAAAAATATCTTTTGCTTTGATGATCTGGTAGATTGCTGCCTCTTTTATCAAAAAGGTATAGTATGATAATAAAAACCTTAAAGAGCAAAAAGAGAGAAAGTCAATTAAGGATACATTATGACTATTCCCTGACAATTTCTTATGGAGTAACAGAAGTAGGACATAGTCACATGTGGACACAAACCTCTTCCTCTCTTCCTTCAGCTGCCAGAGCAGAAATCTTGCTATCTTGGAAATAGTATGAAACATCCATTTCACAAGACTTCAAAACAAATATTCTTAAAAGAGTTTAACATAAATTGTGACTATTAGGATATTAATACCTATTAACACAAAGTTGCCATGTCCTAAGAAAACGTTTCAATGAACCCTGAAGATGCACAAGTACATTTCAGCTGGACAGTGCACATAATGTAGAGATATGATATAAACATGACAGAAAACACTTCTGCCACTGCTTTTCAAAAATGTTGTCACCTTACATGATAGGAAAAATTCAAAATATAAAGATTTCAACTGGCCTTCTATCCCTTTCCAAGGGGATAGAAATGCTTCTGTTGTTTATTTACAAAAGAAAAAAAAGAAGCATAACAAAAGATACGTACAAGAAGAACACTGCAGCTGTTCAGTTTCATTATTTTGCAGATAATGCAGAAGCACTGAGGAATAAACATAAACCTAAGAGTTCCCTTTAAAAGATTATCACATCTGCAGGAAAAAACCAACCCACTGGTGATTAAAAATCTACGGGGTGGTGGGGGCATTTCTGTTTACTCAGCAGTATCTCATCCATTTTATAATGCAGACCTTCAAGAGAATGTATGCAAGGAGATAAGGCTGTACAGGAAAATTATGATACAGTACCACACAGCTTTCTGAGGACAGGTACTGTCTTCCTGATTATCATGCACATGAAATAGCACAACAGTTTCTCATAGGGCTGTTTCCTGAGCAATGTAATTACAGAAACATTGTACCATCGCAGTGTCTTAACCTGTCACAACTACCTCTCTGTCATCCTACTTGTAAACAAAAGCTGAAAATGCCCAAAGCAACTGAGTACAAACACCTTTACAAACAAAATCTAAATATGCATAGAATGCAAATGACCAAGCACCCTGAAGCACAGGAACTGAAATGTATGATGCATAACAGCACATAAGTTATTAGCAAAGAATGACAAAACAAGCAAAATCACAGAAAAAAAATGTTCAGCTCAGCGGCACTACTGAAGAAAAGGATATAAGGATAACTACTAATTTACCTGAATCAAAAGTCACCCCTGACACAGAAATGTTTGTTTTTTCACATTTCTAACAGGGAAAAAAGTGCGCTAGCACAACAATTCACAGCTTTCAGTGAATATAAGAGTTTCATGAAGCTGAAGGAAAAAAACAGTAATTACATAATCTAAGAACCTGAAGAAAATCATGAGTCTTTGCAAGCTATCACATTTCCATATAATCCCCTTAAAAAAAGAAACACACCACATGACACAAAACCTTCAAATTAAGATTCTAGACCTTGATCCTTAAGATGTCATTAGAGGGTAGAGAAGGCTGACTTCTCCAGAAGAGAGCAGCAAACGGTTCAATACCTTGTAATGAATGTTGTCTCCCATCACATACTCCACTGGGACTTTTTCCAACATCTACTTTGGTTCCCTCTGCACTAGTAGCCATTCTTCTATCAACTACTGATTGCTTATCATTTACTTTCGAAACCTACAATCAGAGAGTAAAAGGAAAAACAACAGCAATATGATATTATTTGACAATAATTGTTAAGTCATCTAGATAAATTTCGCAATTGCTCAGCCCCCACAAAACAAGTTCAAACATCAATATTCCACAACTTATGCCTGCAGCAATTTATATTTTAAAGATGAATTTAATTAGATATTGAAAAACACTGCCATTTGGATATGCCAGTGTCCAAAATGAGCTTTATTTTGTGTCTTTTACCATTATTTTTATTTATATCTATATAGTTTTTATAACTCTTCTATTATATTTTATATATATA
>VXBR01011472.1:164461-189819 GCA_013400215.1 Cisticola juncidis
AAAAAAAGTGGTGACCCTTGATCCAGCCAAGGAGTCAAGCAGAAATTCAAAATGAAAATATTTTCTAAAAACAAGCAGACAAACCCACAAAAAAAACAAAGATTCAATATTGCCAAGGGATTCTTTTTGGAAAAATAATCAATGAAATACTCTAAGGAGTCATTATAAATCTGCAAATATAAAGCAGATTTTTGTCATATGTTGAAAATTGTCTTTAGAAATTTCCTAGTAATCTTATGATCTATTGGACACAGCATGGAAATATTTAATGAAATTGGAAACAATCACAGCAGGGGTAGTGGGTTTGCACTTTTGTTCTTTTTCTTTTTCCTCTCTTCTATTTTTGCTTGATTTTATTGTAGCTGAAGCCACATAGCTAATTGACAATGAATATTTTTTTCAGGCAATCTCGAATTGCTGTTGTTTCTTTAACAGCCTCCAAATAAAGGGGGTTTTTGCATCCCAAATGTATGTATGTTATTTGATATTATTTTCCATAAAGGTTCATATAGTTCATTAAAGGACCCAGCAATTTTTTTTCCTTGTTTCTTCTTGCATAACCAGACAGTTTGATATTTTCCCTCTCTCTTTTTGACATCTTGGGTGGGATTTGTCAAAGGAATGCAGGCGTGGGATACAGTCTAGACATGGGTATTTGAGCTAGTCATTCTAAGCTGCTTCAATGGTCAGCAAAGAGAAAAAGACACTTTTGGAAAGGAATTAATTTCAGCATAGGGTAAACTTTTAAAAAACGTTAGATGCATCATTCTCTAAAACGGCTTATTTTTCTTTATTGACATTGAGGAAGGTCTGAGAAGACCACCTCAGAGGTAAATGATTGAAGTTTTGCAAAAGGAGCCTCTGTGCTGGCATTGGTATAGACTCTCTTGGCTGCCAAATGCTGAGTCTGCCATCACTTGAAATTCTGAGGTGAGATGAATTATACTCTGGAAGCCAGAGAGCAAAACCTGAAACCATCCATTAAATAGAAAACTCAGGCAGAAAATGGACACTATAGAAGAGGAATGGCTCAGTGCTTTTAAATCACTACATCTGCTCACAGTTTGTCTCATTTCATTTCCTAACACTTCATTTAAAGTGTTTTTTATATTTCATCTTTTTCCTCTTGTCACAGCCTTTGGGGATGCCTGTGTTCAGGTTCATAGCTGCCATGCCCAGGAAGAGGTTGCCCAAAAAAATGTGGGTGCTCCAGACTCTGAAAGTGTTCAGAGCCAGTTTGGATGGGGCCCTGAGCAACCTGGTCTGGAGGAAGCTGTTCCTGCCTAGGGTAGGGAGGTTGGAACTAGATAGTATTTAAGGTCTTTTTCAACTCAAACCAGTCTATGATTCTGTGATTTTGTTCCTCTGAAAATCCCTTTGGACATGTTCATTTGTTGTTTCTTCTGTTAAATACAAGCTACTGAGGGTCAGCACAGTAATGAGAAGAGGTGTATTTGTAAACAGTGAGAACATTTAATCATCAGTATTGATCTGTAGGCTACCCTTAGTTTCCAAGTTTCCATTTGATATGCAAGAAGTTAAGGATTTTTTGCATCTTTCACAATGCATAATACTTCAGCTTTAGGAGATTGATAAGTTACTACATTTTTGCCTGATTCAGTATGAAATGACCTTTTTTTTCCCCACAGTCCTGTACTAACTTTGCAAAAGTAATTTTTATGTGACTTGGTAAAGATTTCAAAATATTTATACTAATAATAACTTCCCTGTATTACATAATGTGTTGTATATTCAGTTAGCAGGAATTAATATTTTTCATGTAGTTTTTTTTAATCATCTTGCCATCTATCCTCTTTTGAGCTATTATCTCACCTTTCATTTGTTTTATCTTGCCTTCTTTATATTTTAAGTGTTAAAACTATTGAAAGTATGTATAGCAGCAATGATAATAATTGTGCTTACATCATAGCTGTATATAAGTATTTCCTGTGCATCTACCACATTCAGAATGAGATTTTTTAGTGCTTTTTGTAATAACATTTGTCTTTTGGTGACTCATTAAGCAAATCATTACTCAGTTTATTTTTTGTAATATACCTTCTATAATTTTATTAGTCATTGTTAAGCTTATGAGAACATGAGAACAGTAAAGAAAATTAATCTAAATAAACTAATGGTGTGAGTATAGAGTGAATTAGTTAGGCCCCATTAATTCTTTGTACCTACTGATTCAGAATCAAAAAGGTCATAGCTGAGTTTGTAGACATAAAAAATGTTTGTTTATTAAATTAAAGCTCTCAAGACATATTAAAGCATTTTCATCTTTGCTTTCTATTTCTATGCATAAAAAGGCATAAAGAATGGATAAGACTTTAATTCCTTTACTTAGATGGGAATTTGATCTTTGAAAAAAAATTTAAAAAAGTAATTGTGGTAAAAGGCTTCATAATGAGGACATAAATGATTGGTTCAGCTTTTTGTAGGGAGATTTTTAATTTTCCTATGACCTGTTATCTCCCCACCATGTAGGGGAAGCTCCCCTTCAGCTTTGTTTCCATTTGGCAGTATGCAATGAGACCACAGCCTCCAAGGGCCCACAAACGGTATTTAACTGATGGGATGTGTCCATTCTTGCACCACGTAACACACCTCAAGTGCACATAATCTCTTTTTACTATCTGCAGATACTATTAATTACACTGTCATTGACATTTAACTGAAACATCTTCTTTTCTGCTTGAGACTGCATGAGACTGTGAGAAGAAATGTATTTGTTGATTTACTATAAGAAAATATTCTTTTTTATCTAAAAATAACCTGTTCACAGGAAATTGTGGGAAGTTCAGTGCAAGACAAGAAAATTTACTGAGCAGGATAATAGGAGGGGTCTTTGAGCAACTGAATAAGAATTTCTGTAGATAGGAGACAAGAGAAGACAAAATTATCTCATGAGCAATTCATATTTTGATCTGTTTTGGCATGTATGGTGTTGGTTAATTCTTAAAAATACCATATTTGTCTCTGCTGTGGCTCCACTGCTGCTTCAGCTCTATATTTCACTTCATATTTTATGCTTTTATATTTTAACCTTACTAGCTAATGTCATCTCCATCACTGTAAAATGTGTAAAAGGACATTATTGTATTGATAATTGGCAGCATCATTAAAAGCTATTGAACAAAATTTGCATAAGGACAAAACTTGTTAATTGAGACTTTTTTACACTACTGTAGTACATAAAGGTCAGATTTGATTTGTACTCTGTGACAGAGTGAAGCCATAAATATGATGAGTTTGCATGACCTTTCCTTTCTTGAGAATCTACCACCAGTCTCATAGAATGACTGCACATTTATAGTATTTATCTGGTTAAATTACTTGAAGTTCTAGTAGTAGACACGTGCATAAATACAATATAGTCATACAAAAGAGTTTTAAAAGGGCGCAAAGTAGTTGTGACATTTCTGTCCTTCAAAGTAACCTGCCTGAAGTTCATGAGCTGAATGATTTGTGTATGTCCTTAACTTCCCAATCATGACTCCAAGATAATAACCATTACCAGACTCAAAGAAATTTAGTGAGGTAAAAGAATTGTGAAATATCACCAATTTAGTAATGCTTACTTTAAATACCTAATGCCTTAAAAAATGGCAGATTCAATCTGAATCTGCCACTCTGAAATATCTTTGCTAATCAAGACTGCTGTAGTAATATTTTCTGACAAATTTCACTGAATTTTCCTGAAAGGTAAAGGTGAACTAAGTGTTTATTTTGACAATGCTGTCTACCAAGGGATCAAGATTTATAGGCTGGGATTTTGAGAAAATACTATCCAGTTTTCTGCCTGACTTAGTATATCCTGAAACAAGTGGTAAGCTTCCTGCTGGGGAAGATAGGGATGATAAAACTATGAGAGTTTAAATCAGAATTGTATGAAAAGGACAAAAGAACATTCTGCTTCCATGAATTACCTTATTTTGAAGTTTCAGTTTTCTCTGCCTTTCTATTTTGAATAGAAAGTGTGTATAATTATAAATTAAGCCTAGGAAAAGTTAACATGCTACCAGATTTCTAATTTTTAAGAAATTAACAAACTTCAAAAGGCCAATGCTCTTTTATCATACTAGAGCAAGGCCTGTTCTTATGCCAGTTATTATCTTGTAGCTGCTGTCTCAATATTCTGTATTTATAAAGCTGGAGTGAAACATTTTTGAAGTGTTTGATTAATTTGTAGAATTTTCCGTCAGAAAGAAGGGATATATTCCTTTAGTCTAATTTCACTCAGATGATGCATTTTTTGCTGTTTTTTTTTTTTTTTTTAAGAAACATAGTTAAGCGTCTTTCCTCTTTCAGCTTATGAAATGAAACGGTTCTTGAGTTGTTTGTAAGAAACAAATCAACACATATGACTTATCAGAATGAAACTTTTTCAACTGTGCCTTGTTGTCAGTATGTTGTAATTACTTGATGGAGCTTCTATTTAAACACACTTGCAGAATTTAACAGGTAGGAAACATGACACAACTAATAAAATCAAATAATACCTGCCAACAACTGTGAAATCTCCTTGCTTTCTCTTTTTATGACATGATTCTTTAGTCAAGCTCCTATTCAGTGAACAATTACCACAAATCCTTCAAATCACCTATTTTAAAATGGCCATTTTGACAGAGCAGCAGTCACTCTGCTCATACCAGCACCGCTGCTGCTGGGGGGCACCTGGGTGTCAGAGATTCATGTCTGCTCAGTCTGACTGCCTGGTCCATACTCCTGTCTGAAACCTGTCAAAGAGGGATGAGCATCCACTATTTGTCTAAGCATCTTCTGCAGGATAATGGCAGTTACACAGTCAGTGGGTTTTTCTTTTTCCTTTATTCTCCTGTTTTCTACATTATGAAGTGTTTTTGTTTTTTGTTGGCTTTGTTTTATTTTTCCCGCTATGATTCAAACAATATTTTGCAATTAACAAGGGTTTTGGAAATTATGGGTTTGTCAGATGAGATGCTTCCCCAGAGAGCTATGGAGAAACAGAGGATCTGTTAGACCTGCAGGGGGCATTGCAATACAAAGAAAGGAGCAATGAGAGCTTCCAGCCAAATTGTCCGATAATATTTTATGACATTCTACTGTCAGATTGGACTTATTTTTGTCTTTTCTTTAGAATAGTGTCAAGTTTTTTTAAAGATATTAATGAACTTTTTTCCTAATGGTCTTGAAAGAAATGTTAAATTACATTTGAAAAGATATTTTTCAGTATTTTTGCACTTATTGATAGTGATGAAGAACATTGGGATAATGGTATTAAAATGGGACATAAAAAGTGACTAATTTTTTCTATAGTGTAGAAAGAGAGTTTGCAAATTAATAACCTTGAAACTTCTTCACTTTTAAACTTCACAGTTTAATGACTCTAATTAGTCTGTAAATATCATGAATCTCGCTCTTTTTTTTTGTATGTACACTTTTACTTATTAAAGGAAATGAGGCATGGCACCTAAGCTGGCCAGCAATTCTGACATAAAATCTTCTCTTGTGTTATGTACATATATGAGGGTGATGTTGGCTATCTTGTAATTCCTCACAGAATTCATTATCTTTCATGAAGTCTTGTCTGGAGTAGGTTTTTATAGTTTTATAATCTATGATGAGTGAAAGCAAGCTGATATGTAACTTCTGGCTCACAAATGATAGGTGGACACTTATAGACATAAACATTGGGAATTAGGGAATCACTCCTAAGATAAAATATGTACATATATTTCTGTGTACAGCGAAATATGATTTCAATCCTTTGTCAACAATACCTCAATATTTCTCTTCCCCTCAGTTGTGGAAAATCAGTCTCCTAGGAAGCAGGCAAAAAACCCTGTATCTGTTAGCAAAGAAGGAAGGTGATCAGACTTGAGAGATGTCACTAGGAGGAAAAAGATCATTAGATTGGGTTACACACCACTCATAAGGAAAAGACTGGCTAAACTCTCAAGTAGAGTAGAATGGCTGGGTTTGTAACTGCAGGATTGACAGTATTCTATCAGATTTCTACTTATTTTACTCCATTCACTCCTAAAGGGACATTTTTTGTGGTTTTTCCCTTCTCCCACTAGCAGTGACGTGTAATGAATTACAAGGTTTAGTTGCAATGTGTTTTGTGATAGCAAACTGTTATTTTTTGTCAAAATGGAGTCAGTCGTCTTTGCAAATTTCTTTGGATTCTGTCATACCCAGGGAAAATGGAAGACCCTTTTTATTTTGGTAAAATATTCTTAGATGAGAGGCTTTGCTGAGAAGACATTATTTTATTTCCAGGATTTATCAGCAAAGTGCTTATGAATGCTACTAATCTGTTGGCTTCTTCTTTGTAGTCTTAAAGTGAAATTTGACACCATGTTGCTGATATTCTGCATTTTCTGATAGATTCTCTGCATTGCAATAAGCATTGTGTTCCTGCAGCAGATCCTTATCTCTAGGATCTGTGTCTTTGTCAAAATTGAGTTCAAGGCCATTAGCATCCCATTACTGTATTTTTTCCTGCATAAGCTTTCCGTACTTTTGTTGCATTTTCTGTCACATTGTAAAAAAGAAACTGGTGATCTGCTTTTTAATCCATTTTCTTATCTTTTTGATTGTTGTAGGAAAAAGAAAAACCATCTGAGTTAGACCACTGGAAAAAAAGAAAAGCCACTGAAGAGAAAACATTGGAGTTGAATTGTTCTTAGGTACGGCAAACCACTCTAGTTTCATATAATCACCTCAAAAAGGAAAATGCTTTATCCACACTAATAAGGTGACGATCTATTTCAGATGTGCTTTTAATTTATACAAATTTCTTAACTGACCTAACTTCCACATTTTTTAGCCAGTTGTGGAATTTTCCTACAGATTTCCTCACCAGTTTGTTCAGGCAAGGCTGTATTCTATGTGTAAGTAGTTTAGTTAGTCATCTGTATTAGATTAATAGCACTCTAGAATGAAAGCAGATGTATTTTCTTTATTTTCAACAGAGCAACTGGTAATTCTCAGAGTTGTAAATGCTATGATTATCAAAATAGGCTTCTATGATTATTTTTGAGGTATCAGTTCCAGAATGAGAAAAATTAGGAAGGATCTCAATAACATTCACCAAACAAAAGTTCATCAAATAGTGAATAATGTAAAACAGATTAGTTCGTAATTAGTTAAAGATTTACTTGCTTCATCTGGACATCGCTTGTTATGGATGCAATAATGCTTGTGCTTGGAAGGGCACGAATACTGCTAAGTTCCTTAAGATGACAGAGAGAAGAGTCATCACCTCTTGACACATATTTGTTATAGTTTCTCTTTTCGTCTAGGAAGTGTTAAAGGTCAGGACCCTGGCATTCAGACTGAATCCCAAGAATTTGTATATGAAATTTAGACTTAAAATACATTTTCCACATTTATCACAATTTGAAAACTTTTGCAAGGGTTATCTGAATAAGATAAGTAGATTTTTCTACATAGAAAAATTGCAAGATCAAAAACCATAGAATTTTATGGACTCGAAGACTGAACATATACATCTGTTTATTTCCATTTCGAACAATTTTGAAGGGTTTCAGCTACTATTTTCTCCTCTCATAACAAAAGGCTGAGAAAGAAAAAAATTATATCTTCACTTATATTGTCCACTTCTTTATATGTATATTGTTATCACCAGTGTTTATTTGTAAGTTACTTAACAAATTCTTCAATAATCAAATTTATTTTGCTGGAATAATGTGTATTTCAAAGGTACACAGATCAGGAAAGACGATTGGCTTGTGATGGTAAAAATGTCATTCCTTTATTACTGAATGCAAAAAGAATCTGAAAGCTCATGTCATAAAATCATCATGTCCTTGGTTAGCTATAAAATATTTGATCCACTGGTGTGGAGCCAGATATGTGCATTTTTTGGCTTAGTCATAGGAGGTAAACACACAAAGGCAGCTGTGGATTTAATTTTCTAGTGACAAGTGGTTACTCCTAGATAATGCTCTAGTATAATGTATACTTAGAAAAACAGTGTCAGACAGAAACTTTGGGAAAAATTGGCTAAATTCATACACCCAGAGTTAACCAGAATTAACTGGTTTACTTTAAATAACAAAAATTCCCCCATCTTCATACTGCCCGGACTCAAGGACAGATCCTTTAGTACCATCACATAGAAAGATCTCAGATGAGACTGAAATATGAATCCTATTGCCATTTTTAAACACCTTATTTAACAATTTCCTTACCATTGCTATTGCCAAGGGCCCAAGATTTTACCACAGTGGCAAAACCTGATTTTTTGTAGTGTTTGTTGCTGGCATCACGATGAAATAACTGCTCTGTCATGGTGGTAATCACAACCTGGTCAGATCCTTACTTCTGCTGATTTTCTGCATGCTATGAAGGGTAGCTTCCATTCCCAAGGTAGGGACTTAGACACTCCCGTGTTTTTTCTTCATCTTTTATGAGAATTCAAGACAGACTTGATGCTGGAACAGGGATTCTTTGTGCCTTCAGCCAAACTCAGCACACTGAGTTTATTACTTCCTTGTTACACTGCATTGCACCAGGTGGTGGTGGAAGCCAGAACAATATCCCTATCTCCATTTGGTATTATAAAATAGCCCAGTAACTTGGCTGAAGAGAAAGAACATAAGTAAAGAGAGTATTTTATACCCACAAACTTTCTGCTGAAAGATTTAATGTTGGTTTTGTAAACTGTCAATAGAAGAGGTCTTCAGGATGTGATAAAGTTCAGAGGACTGAGCACTGGAACAGGCTGCCCAAAGAGGTGGTTGTGTGTCCCTCACTGAAGAAATCCAAGAACTTTCTGGATTCAGTTTTGTTCAGTGTTCAGGTATGACCCTGCCTGAGCAGGGAGACTGGACACGATGATCCACTGTAGTCCCTTGCAACCTTACCAATTCTGTGATTCTGTGACCTGGCACGGGGAAAGGTGAGAACACCAAAGGCTTGACAGGGTTAGGACATGTCAGATCATGAGAAACAGAGAAATTATTTCTTCATCCTAGTCTCTAAGCCAGGTGTGAAATGAAGGAAATGAATAATTTAAAAGATTCTCAGGCACATAGTTGTTACCACTCGCTTGGTGAAGGATATTCCTTTGTAGTTTGGTCCTGGAGAGAGACAAATATAGACATTCCTGGTAATCCAGCCTCTGGTATCTTAGACCAGCACAGAAGGTAACCCCAGACTGCACAGCTCTGACTATTCTTCTCTAGGCAGCTAAGCCCTGCAGTCCCTCAAATTTGCTCTCATTCAAGGAGACAATAAATAGCTTTTTAAGTTACATGTATATTTTCAAAAAGCATCTTCATTAATTTCTCTGCTCTTCTTTTCAGTTTTCATTTAATCCATTCCTTAGTGTACATAAAGCAGGATCCTTTCTCCCAGACAGAGTGTTCCCAGCTGAAACTGTGCATATCATAGTGCAGAACAGTTGAAATTCTTCAGAGGGTCAGGTACAGGTCCAAGCACCTACAAAGTTCTTCCAGGAAATCTGAGAGGTTGTTTAGTGTGTCACTTTTCAAGGTAGTAGTGATTCCTCCATTCCACCAGGAAAATAAAGTGTAATTTGTAACCAGAAAGTTAAAGTGTATATTGCAAGGAAATCTTGTACTTTGATATGAGACATGTAGTCCTCCCTCTTAAAAATATAGCTAGATATTTCGTAAGATAAAAAAGAGATTTCTCTTGTTCCTGGAATATGTAGTCCCTTATTTGCCTTAAGAGCCTACTCTAGAAGGAGAACTAAATTATGATCATATTTCCAAAACACATGCTTAAAACTTACAAAACATAAGCTTTTTAGTATTTGTCTTCCATGATAAGAATTTATGTACTATCAACTGGTGACAGTTTTCATAAAGAAGGAGCTGACTTATGGCAGGCATATTATGAATGTTTGCCTGTCTGTGACGTGATCTTATGTTTTAAAACTGCAACTATTGCCTCAGATCTTGAGGGACACATACAACAGAATACAGTCAGTTTGTGACTATTGAATATATATATATAGGGCATTCAGAAAAACAGGATGATCTGCATTCACACATTTATATAAATGGTGTCACCTTTGTAGTCTAATTTTTGGGAAGACTTTCCCTTCAGAAAGGAGTTAAAACTCACGGATTATTAGAGACAGACATTTTGGCAGTTCCAACTCATAAAAGTTATTTATTAAGCATAAAATTATAGAAATAGCAAAACTAGTTCCATAACTTTTGGTTGAAATGAAGAAAATATCCTTACTTTTGGATCTTAAAATTCATGTTATAAATGTATTTTACATACCCCAATTAATTTAGAGAAGTGTTAATTTCTTTGCATTGTTTATCTTTCTCAGAGACTTTTCAGGATAATGATCTTTTTTAATGTTAAACACATATTATACATACATGAACAAAGAGAAAGAAACTTCCAGTTAGGATATGACCGGTAAAATTTGGAAGGTGTATAATCTGTAGTGGCATTTCTTCTCTGAGATTATTTTCACAAAAGAAAAAATACCCTACGGTTCCAGAGATCTTAAGTTCTTATGGACACTTAGACCTTTATAGGCTTTGCTATTGAACTAAGTGAAACTGTAAAAGATTTGAAATATATTAAGGACTTAAGACTTTTGTGTTCGAGTAACACTGACCTTTCAATTGGCTGCCACATGACAAGAATTTTTTGTCATTTTGAACTTGTGGACATATCCTTACCACTATTTCATCTCAACATAAACAATATTAATAAATAAAATATGCATCTGGCAGCTGATAGTTAACATGAATGTTGTTGAGAACGCCTACATCCATTTCAAGTCTTTTCCAAAGTGCTGCCTTAGATTCTCAAGGCAATATCACCTACAATAACTTTTGTCCTTGAGAAAGAAGGAAGTCATCTGGCTGCCGTCAGGGGACCCCACTGAGATCAAGGTGACTGTTCATTCTCATCTGTGTTGGTGAAACAGCCCTGAAATAGTCAATTCCTACTGTCAAAAGGCATGCTCCCCAGTTTCCTTTCCCCAGAGGTTTTATGGTTAGGGTGCAGCCAAGTGAGGTAACCAGGAGCTGAGGTGGAAGCAGGAAGTCTGGGCCCTCCATTATGAGAGCCGCTCCTCCCGTTATGAGAGGAAGCAGAGCTGGGAGCAGTGTGGTGACCACAGCCAGTCCAGAACAGTGTCTCCATCCAGCAAGGTCATGGTGACAAGGAGAGCTGACTTCATCTCTCTAAATCAAGTTCTTCGCTGCATTTGGCAAATTAGTCTGTAACTCTTGGAAATATTTTTAGGTGCTTCAGACAGACTTGCTATATGAGCAAATGAAGCAATGAAGGAAATTATTATGGGGAGATTAAAAGGTATGTGTTTTATGAGAAAGTTTTAGCATTGGATGTTTATCTTTTCTTGTAAAGATAACACTTTATTAGTGAGTTATTCAGTTATTTCCTCAGAACTTATGGCTCCCTATATTACATGTATTTGCTCTGAAAAATGTTTTGTATACATTCTGGAAATTATGTTGTCTGTTTAAGAGAGGACATTTCCATCATAACCACATAGCACATATCTTATTTTTCAAGAGGTGGCATTTCTAGGCCACGGTGATTGGTCGAGACTTTGTGACATCCTGATGTTGCTGAAGAGCTAATCCAGTTGTAATATGTGAATGTCTTAATATGTGAGGCGTACTCAGAGTGAAGCTGGTGGGCTCCAAGGGTGGACCGTGCGGGAACACCCCAAATTCTCATGCCCTCATGACCTCCAGCCACTCATGCACCACGGCTGTTTTTGGGAACCTTTCACAGGTTTAGCACCCGTACTCTCCAGGTTGGTAACTTTTTTCTCATGACCCATCGACCTTTGGGTCTTCATGCGTTATGAGTATCCATGGGAACTTGATAGGCTGTTATCCTCACACAACATTTGGCCTGGAAGGTTTCTCTGAGTACTGTTGAGCAGCACAATGTGTTCAGCACTGAAGATTGACTTACCTTTCAAAATAGAATTATGTGACAATGATAGGATTAATTTTATCATGTCTAACAAATTGATGATGTAGGATGAATTTAAGGCAATCCATATCCTAAAAATCTGGTGTTATCTTAAGCAACATTTAATATCCCTGTTTATCTCTCAAGAAAGGAAAAAAGTTAGTTTTCTCTTTGGAAGAAAGAAGACTCATCAGCATAGTATCAAAAGATGAAAATAAGAAAATAATTTACTTCCTCTGGTTTTTCAACCATCTTAGTGAATATTATGACATGGGGACTGAGCCATACTACACTTTCAATTAACATTTGTGGAAAGATATTACTCTCTTGGGGATGTTTAAGAGTTTTAAAGAAATAACAAAACATTTTTACACACATTGAGAGAAATACCATTTCTACTGTCTATAGTGAAGCCATTTTAAGAGCTGCTTTTCATTAAGCATTTATATTATCTGCAAATTGTTGTAGGTTTTGTCAATCATCTACATTTCATTACTTATTTTCACTCCTGCAGCATTAATTATAGATTAAAATATCCATATAATGAAAATATGGTGAGGCAAAAACTACTTGTTTGGGGTTATTGACCACGATATGTAGATCTGAGCTTTACATTTTCTTCACTTCCATTTGTAGAAAAGGTTTTGCATGTTAACAGTGCTGTTTCTTTACCCTGGTTATTATGGAATATGTAAATTTAAGCTGCCCTGTATGGCCCATGTGCTGTTGCATGAAATCTAATGCTACTTACCAGCAGATAGATATTCCCACATTCTCTTGCTTCAGCAGACAATGTTAGATTTTTGTTTACAAGACAAAAATTCTGTGTGTTGATGAGGCAAGAGAATTAAAGATAAGATTCTTCAATGCCATATCCTAGAATATTGCAATGTCTTTTGCCATTAGCTTATCAGAGTAGGAAAATACATGTGGTTTAATGAAACCCACTATTTTTCAGAGAGAAAGTCCAAAAATGAAGAACACCTTCTATTTGAGAATATGGATGGTTTTATAGTGTTTTAATTGCCATTAGCAAAAAGAACTCAGAATCTCTGAATCTGAAAAAAACCCTTATTGTGTGAAATATTAATTGTAAAAAAACACCTTGTACATTGTTTTTTATTATGAAGGTGTTTTTTGGTTTCCTACCACTGCAGTGTTGCATATGGAATCTTTCTCCCAGTTTCTGATCTTGAATGTTCATTGTACTAAAGATAGGTAGTGGGCGTCCTTTAAGGTTGTCAGTGTCCATAGAAAAATAAGGTCCAGTCTCTTCAGGAAAATAACGGAGATGAAAAATACAACTGCTTGAAAATGTTTTCCTAGATTATTCTTTCCTGATCTTTTATTCAGTTTCTCTGAGCAGCAAAAAATATTTAAGAGCTACTGTCTGTGGATCTGGTAATGTACAGTGTAAGTTTTCTACCACTTTTCATTGTAAGCAGGAATGTATAAGGGGAAGAGTTGGGAGGATTGGTGTGAGGATGAAGACGACTGAAATGAGGGCTGTACAGTAGAGATCCAAAGCCTAAAGCCAGTGGGTGTAAATCCACCAGCTTCAGTGCAATTATGATGAATTACTCCAATGCAGATTTTCTATTTTTACTTTTCGGCTGTACAAGGTGAAAGAGATTGAAAAATTTTAGGCCCTGCATATTTTTGTGGTTATCATTTAATTTTCTTTTCCTCTTGGATTTTCTGTAATATTGAACATATTTTCCTCATATAAATGACAGGGGTTTTTTCAATGGTCAAGACAGTGAAGTTACCTAAGAAGCTTTAAAAATGGTTTTAATAAAAATTTGATGTCTCTGTCAGCCACCCCAGTATATTGCTAATAGGAGGCCATTACATGGCTGAGATGTTCCATTTTAAATACTAGTTTCTTACTCTCTGATAGACCCAAATCAACATTTTGTAATTCAAATAATTTTTCTTGTTTGTCATTAACCTTCTTAAAAAATAATTAGATGTTGTTGCTCTAACTTTTTATTGAGGAATAATTCACCAAATGGAGAAAAATATTCAGTAAAAAACAGTTAATCTCCTTTAATCTATAATGATACTCTAACTCCTGGTGTGTTGAAAACCGTTTAAACCAATAAAATACAAGTTTCTTAAGTAACTGTTTCAATTATGTGTTAACAGTCAATGGCTGCCAAGTAGGGAAACTGTGAAAGTGATCAGACACTGTCTCAGGCCTAATAAAGCTTCAAAGGCTAACCACATTGTTGAAGTGATGAGGTGTTTAGACTTTAAAGCCTCGCTCACAGCCTTCACCATCAGTCTCTGTATTAGATTCCTAATTCCTTTCTGTAAAAAAGGACTGAGGAAACCAGGTCTAAAAAAAAAGATTAGTAAGAGTGAAGTAAGTAAGGGAGAGATCGAAATATAAGTGATTTAATCAGAATTATGTAGAGTACAGATTCATTTTGATATGAAATATGACTATACCAAAGAAAAGAAGAAGAAAATTACAGGACCATTTCAAAATAAAACATTGTTTTGTAAGTTATAAGGAAATCAATCATCTCATTAATGGTTGCTACTCTGGCAGCTCTTAACATAAAACAAGCTCATCAGAAGCTTTGCCAGATAACCTCTGGCTCTTCTCAGAGATTTTTTAAAAACATGTATAAATTATACTTCATGTACAACTCTGACAGTCAAACACAAAGAGTACAAATCTGTAGCTACTGCTTCCTAGATTAATAGAGCCTTTCACTGACAATTTGGTAAATTATGAAATTGCAGTAAAGGTTTTTTTCATGTTGAAGCTTTCAAAGTTTCCTTTAACTGCTTCTCACAGAAGATTTTGCACAAAAGGAAACTTCAAACGAGATTTTTAAAAAATCAAGAGGTAGATTCTGTGTTAGACAATTCAGAAATATTATGTTTCCAGCTCTCATTTTTTTTTCCTCAGTTATCATTCCACACATAGTTGGGTTTAAAAGTAATTTACTGAGTAATCACTACTGTGTTAAAAGGATGAGGATTGTATACTTGAGATAATTTTAGACTATACCTCTTTTATTATTGATCATAACAAAGGAAGCAAATAAGTTAGGGTAGGCTAAAAACTCATCAGATTCAATTTAGCTTCACTCAGTGTTTCAACCATTTTAATTGATGAAAAAGCAGAGTGAAATAGCTAATACTGGTCTGCAGGATCAGTTCACATCTGAGGTGTAATCCTGCTTGCCATTTCATGGCAGTCAATAAAGGTCTTTTCTGTCAGAACTTTTAAGAGACAGAGACCCTGGAATAAAAATAAAAAGAGTTACTAAGTCTCTTTGAAAAGTCGTAAGAGTGGTTTGATTGAGCACCAGGACTAAAAGATTCTTTTAGTAGAGGTTTTGGCTCAGAGAATGTGATGGAGAAGGGCCTGACCCCAAGAAGTGGTTCTGGCAAAGAGGAACATGGTGTGGGCCATCACCTGCTTGCAGGTTCTGGACTTAGAAAATGGAAGAGGAATAGGCAAGAGACAGAAAAAAGATACATACTCTAGAATATGCTATAGGCATGCTAATGCAAGAAAATCTGTCTGTTCAAAGTTGTTAATACATATTCCATGACAAATTCAACCCACTTGGCTACCTTCTCAGGTGACCTCAGCAATATTGCTGCAAACTGGTTTCACTGTTAACATCGGACCACATCCTCCATTTCAGTTCTTCATAATGATTGTTTCTTATATTGATTATCTTACAATCAGGTTAGCCACACACATTTCTTGACTGATCTGATAGCAGGAATATACTCACTCACATTCAAGAAAATAAGATGTTAATATATATAGTATAAAATGCATATCAAGAGCCATAAGCAGCAATAATTCTATTTGGCACTTCTCTCATTTTCTACACTTTTCCCCTCAGAGCTCAAGCCAGCCCAAACCAACTCCTAAACTGTACAAATTGTACTAACAAATTCGTAACTGTGTTTTCACTATTCTAAAGATGGGTCTGTATGCTAGAACCTGGGCTTTAATTACAGTGGAGCCAGGAACCTTAATTACAGTGGAGCCAAATACATTACACTGTGTAACTCTCCGCCTTGTAGACACTCCTCCTCCTGCCCCACAAATGATTATCAATATATAAATAAAACTTGATACGATTAAGACATAACACATGGATATGTTACAGAAAGATGTCTTGCACTACTTCACCGGTTTCTTGATTGTCGCTCTCCTGAAAATTGCTTGTGGCTGCACCACTGAACACCTCCCAGGAGTTCTGCACTAATTATGTTTTCTTTGTCCTCTATGTTGTCATAGAGGTACCTCTATACATATGAAGGAAAATAGTCAATCCAGCCTTATCAAACTCTTCTGAGCTGTGTTGTGCCTAAGAAACTTGTCAAGTTACAGTTTTCCTCCACCCAGCAGAGGAATAAAGCACAACAAAGGCTCTTTAACATGGATAGATCACTCAGTCATGTTTAAAATGTTAAGATGTTAAGCATCAATCATTAATCAGCCAGTTTAAGCATGACATATTATTCTTTTCAGTGTTAAATGTTGTGAGGAAATTAACCAGGACTTATTAAATTATTTGTTTTTTCTTACTCACTTTAGGTCTTGCATGTGTTATTTCAAAATCCCTTGGGTGTGA
The DNA here is from genome assembly GCA_013400215.1 of Cisticola juncidis. Classification (NCBI taxonomy): domain Eukaryota; kingdom Metazoa; phylum Chordata; class Aves; order Passeriformes; family Cisticolidae; genus Cisticola; species Cisticola juncidis. Next base: position 181,036 of record VXBR01011472.1, read on the forward strand.
GAGAAATTTAAACCTAATTGTGGCTTATTTAGTTTGTTTATAGAGCTAACAATTTTCAGTTCTATGTCTTTACATTACCTGTGTAAGAAATTACTCTTCCGTGACATTCAAGTTGTAAAAATGACCAAGTTTAAAACAAATAGCAAAATTATTGCTTGCAGTATGTTACAACTTAAATGCTGAGTGAAAACTATATTATCTCATGTACATTTTTTGTGGAAATAAATGACTTTATTTTCCAAAGTCAGATTTTACTGTCATCCACACAACCTGTAAGCTTTGTATGGGTAACATACATATAGTAAATGTCAGGATATTTTTATTTGGAAATCTTCTCTCTTGTGTACAAGGAGGGGCAAGGAAGCAGTCTTACAAGTGTGTAGTTAGACTATGTCATGTGAGATGAAGATGCTGGTAATTTTTTTTTTTTGACAGATAATATACAATTTCAATTATTTTAGCTGTCTCTTTATTAATCACTCTCCTCAAATACCTGAAAGGAGACTGTAGCAAGGTGGGGATTGGTCTCCTCTCCCAGGCAACCAGCAAGAAAAAAAGAGTACAGTCTTAAGCTGTGCCAGGAGAGTTTTTGGTTGGACATTAGGAAGAAATTCTTCCTTCACCTAAGAGAAGGGATTGGGCACTTGAATGGGTTGCCCAGGGAGATGGTGCATGACCATCCCTGGGGGAGTTTAAGGAAATTGTGGATGTGGCACTTGGTACTATGGCCTAGCTGACACATGGTGGTGTTTGGTCATCGTTTGGACTCCATGATCTCAAAGGTCTTTTCCAACCTGATGGATTCTGTGATTCTGTGATTCTGTGATTCTGTGATTCTGTCTTATAATTTCAAAATGAGCTTTCATGACCCACAGTGTTAAGTAAACTCCACCACACTCTGCAATCAGGACACACTGTAAAGAACAGAAGTGAAGGGAACTTTTTTACTTTGGAAGACTTCTGTTCATTCACCCATTGGGGTTAAAAATTAAGAGTTTGTTAAAATGTTACAGCTTTGAACTGTATGGACATCTCTTTTTTATAGCTTTTCAAATTTCCTTGCTTATTTAAAAGACTTTTTTCTCTTAAGGCAAACAGCAGAGATACCTTAATTTCAGCAAGGCTGTTTGTAAGGGTTTGAGAAGGCTCAGTCTGTCACCAACCCACTGAAAAGAAAGTGAGTTTTGAATAAAGGCATTCTTATGTGTCCTTTTTTATCTTCAGCCAGGAAAGTTTTAACTCACATGACAGTATTAATCTTTTCACCAATGTAGTTTCACAAGTGTGCTAGTATAACCAATAAACTAAACAGGCTAAAACCTAGTCTCTGGCAGAAAGGCCAGCTGGCATGCAATGGTCTGTACCCCTACAATTAAATTTTGTTAGCCTCCAAAAGAGAGTTGTGGCAGACAAAATAATTATTTGAAAGGATATAGGCATGTGCTTATCCCTGAACCTGGGACATAAGTTCTTTGGGAGTGTAATATTTGTTTAATTTAAATGTCTGACAATATATGGTCAAGTCAGAGGACTCAAATCTGAGCTGTTGCTTTAATTACTTTGCTAGTACAGATATAACTGCAAAGACAGAACATAATATTTCCTTTAAAGCTGACTTACAACATAATGAGTTCTGCAAAGCAGTCATTTCAGTCAGTAAAAAGCAGAGGTTGACATGATGGAATTGGGAGGAGGCAAACTGCTGTGTTGGTTTTAGCTGGGGGGAGTTGTGTATATGTGTGTTTCACCACCTATCTCTTTGAAAAACAAACTTTACAATTTTCCTCTGAATCAGTGGGCTGTTAGTATGTATCTGATAGTTGAGCCAAGTACTATGAAAATTTGCAAATGATACTCATAATTATTTTTACATAATCTATGTTTGGTTCCTTTTTTGCAGTGTCTTGGTGGTCTAATAACCTTCCACTCCATTTTGGTAAACAATCTATATGAAAAATGTTATAAAAATCAGCACTATGTAATAAAATCACCCTAACAAATTAATTTGTAACCCGTGTAAATGCCCTTAAAATATTTTTCCCTAAAAGGGGGCTGGGTGGAATTTAACTTAATTAAAGCAACTGCATAACTTCTTGGAACATATGAAATTGTTCCCAAAGCATGACTTTCAGAGAAAATGTTACACCTTATAGAAGTACGTTATCAGACTACATTTTTATGGGTTGCTTTTTGGTTTTCTTTTTTTTAATATTCAGAATATCAGAGTTATCTGAAAACTCAATCCCTGACTGAACTGTTAAAAAGAAGTTTCTTACGGAGCTTTATAAGGACCCATTTTTGTCTAAGAGGTCAGTTTTAATTTCTCAAGGGCTGCTAATGAAGCAGAACCGCTAATGATTACACTTTGGTTTTTCTTTCAGCTTCAGGACTGAGCACAGAATACAGATGAGTCAAAATCACCGTGTGCAGACACAATAAGCCTGCAGTGGTAAGGAAAGTTTACCTTCACTTTTCATAGAGATGACCCAAATCACCTTAATACTTCTGATTTGTAGAGAAGAGGAGAGGGGAGAATTTCCTGGGTGGCTCTTCCCTGAGGAAGATTCACACTGAGACTGATAGAAGGCCCCACCAGCTCTGAGTATCCCTTCCATTCAAAATCTGTCCATCCTGATGGAGTGCCCAGTGTTTTAGGGGCAAATATGTAAATAAAAAGAGGTGTTTTCTTATTTTTTCATTCCAGTGATAGCTTGGGTTTTTGGTTTTTAGAGGCAAAACAGCTTCTTTAGTAAAACCATGGACCTGAATTCCAGCAATCTCTCCAGACAAGTTAAATATTAAAATCAAAGTTATTCTGGAGTTGGTGCCCATTGGGCTGGATTTGTGTGGGATCCTCATCTGGCTGATTCCTGTTTACTGACAAGCTTTCTCAGTCTAGAAGTACCTCTTCCTACATTTTCCTTTGCAAAAAGATGACCATCAAGTTTGATTGCTAAGTTTAGGTATAGATTATAGAACATAAAATGCAATCATCACTCTAAAGATTATTTTGACAGATAGATTTATAGATATAGATCTTCAGGGCTGTAGCAGTTTTAATACTTTTTTTTTTTTTTTTTTTACTAGTCCAATTTTTGATTTGCTGGAAATAAATTTAATTTTGTTTCTTTGGTTTGGAAACCAGCAGAGTACTTTTTACTTCAAATATGAAATTATAAGGGTTTTTTTGTTTTCTCTTCTGGGAAAGAAAATTTATAGCTTTATTCATTTTAATATCCTTTAACAATGTAATAGACATTTTGTATGACAGAAGCAACAACAAAAAAGGACAACTACAGCTTTTATGCATTATATATCAACCTGGAAATATCTGTGAACTAAAAATAAATATTAATTTTATCTCTTACACAGAAATATTTTGAGAATTACAAATCTTAATTAATACAGTTTTTCATTTGGAAGAAATAACTTATCAATCTCTATTGATTTCTGTGGTGGTGTGGACAGTTGGACTTTCCGTGTTTTTTATGTTTGGACCCTCCTGAGAAAAGCTGGACAGTGTAAGTAGGAGAAAGCAGGTGCTCTGAAGGACTGTGACAAGTAACAGAAGGACAGACGAGGGAGAGGATTTGAAGAGAGACTTAAGGAAGAAAGAGAGGGAGCTGAAAGAAGGACAATAAAGAAGGGATCGTTGAGATAGGAAAAGTTGAAGGACATGTGGGTGGATTACCAAAGGGGTGGTTTTGGGTTGGAAGGGATTGAAAAAAGCAAAAAGAATGGTGGGTTCAAAGCAGTTTTTTCTATGTACCTTTGTAAGTTCTGTGTGCTTAGTCCCCTCATTGAAATTCATAAGTTGCTACATCCTCCTTACAAGCTTCTATTTTTAGCCCACGTCAGTTACATGTTACTTTCCCCTTTTTCCCGCCACAGTGTCTTCCCTCCCCTACTCCCCAATTGGCCCAAAGATTGTAACCCCTCCCTTTGTCTCCTTAGTGATATGTTTTAATTGGTGGCCACAAAGAGGAACTCCCATTTCTCCTCCCCTTCCCCGAGATTTTATAAGCCTCTGTGTCCCTGTGTTCTGGGTCCAGACCGACCTGGCCCCGGCAGAGTTGTAGAAGAATAAAGTTACTGTTTAACTGCCTGCCAGGCTGGACCCTCCTTTCTTCCTCTCTGCGTGGTCGTACGATACATCTTATCACCGGTTAGCCTTCTCCCAGGGCAAAGAACCCACAAGGGCTGACTCCTCACTGCCGAGGGGCAGCTCTGACTAACGCTTGCTCCGGTGCCTGGGCTGGCTCGGGGTGAAGCCGAGAGGCTTCAGGTGTGGCACCGCGACAGATTTCTTTTTAAAATTTTATACCAAGGACTTGACAAGAGCCTGTATAATAACCTGGAATCTAGATTCTCACAAGTTTTAATGCCTATTTCTGTAACTGTGTGCAAAAGCCTAAAGTGACTTAAAGTGTTATTTGTGTGGTCTATGAATTATAGGCATTATAAATCATGATATTTGATAATGTGTTGCATGGCAATCCGTAGTGAATTATTGCGTGTTTGTACTTTACCCCCTCTTTTGTTTTCCCTGCCACCACTTGCCTCGGGATTTCAGACCTCTTGTCTTATAGCTCTGCTGTAAATATTTGACCTCCCATTTGTCTGTTTTCTCCTGCTGAGCCTTTTCCTCTTCCCATAAAAGCCAGCTGGGAGACAACAGGCCATTGAGCTGTTGCCTGCCACGGGGGCTGCCAAAGCGGAGCTGCACCGCGCTGCCCCTCTGCAGGTCACATCCCCACAGAGGATGCTGCCAGTGTGGCAGGCTCCAGACACAGGGAGATTTCTCCAGCATTACTGAAAAGGACAAGGGTCGCTTTGCAGCCAGCTTGTATTGGGGAAGGAAAAGTGAAATGAGGCAGAGCGTACAGCGCACTGAGTGCCTGGCCTTAAAGGCTCAGTGGAAAATCTGCTCACGACACTAACTTTCAAAATCGTTCTCCCCAGATGAAAAATGTACAATACTTCCATCATTTAAGTATATTAAGAATCTTTCATTTCCCCCATATTCACCCATGTTACATTGCAGGATGTTTTGACCTTTAAAAATAAGATTATGAAAACAGTAGGCCAATAGCCTAGAGGACTTCTGCTATCCATATGTCTATTTATTCTGCTTTGGTTAATGATACAGTTGGAAAAAGAATGAAAGTGAAAGTTCAGATAGTTTCTTACCAGCTTGAGACATCACATCAATTTCAGGAAGAATATAAAATGAAGTAAATGACTCAAAAAAAAAAAAAATACACTACTGTACAGCCTTTGGCAGGGGTATTTTCATTATTACAGCATATAGGTTAGATCACAGATCTGGAAGCTCAAATACAATTTAAAAAATCAAAATATTGAACATAGGGAAAATGTACCAGGGGAAAAAAATCAAACCAAAAGAATCCCCTCCAGAAAAAATTTTTTTTTTTTTTTTCAATATAGCATTTAACACCATAACTTTGTCTAAACTAGTCTTTAAGTGGCCAAGGTTGATTTAGCCCTACAATGGCTCTCTCTGACCTTTGCACTGCCTGGGTAGAACAAGATACATTTGACAGGTGCTAGCAAGAGCTCTGCTCTTACAAACCCTTAGAGAATATCCTGCCAAAGATGGTCCCTTAGTTTAGCTAACCTGCTTGTATGACCAAGGTATTATAGATCTGTTCCAGAGCCAACTTCTGGCACATGTTTAATATAATATTCTCATTTGTTCATTCCAGATTGTCTTTAACTTTCCAAACCAGAGAAAGCTTCTTTCCCATTACAATGACTTCTCAACAATGTCCTTACCGTGCTTTCTTTGTAGTTCTCAGTAATTAACGAGGAACTATATTTTCTTTTTTTTCTCTGGCTCCTTCTCTTCAGAAAGACTTGTTTTTGCCAGTCAACATGTAGGCTTGGAGAACATGACAAAATGCTTGTCCTCACTGGTTATTGGATGCCTGGCCTGTTATCATAAATTCCTATTGCTTGCCTAGACCAGCTACTGGTTACTTCTGGAAGAAGCCATTTGGGCTCTTTGCTCTTATTTTTTACCAGACAGTTATTCTTTACCACTGTCACACAGGAGCCTCTTCTAACATGCCTGGGCAAGATGGAGAATATCAGCAGCAGAGTGAAGTGAACCTCTCTTCACTTACCTTGAGAGATCAAGGTAAGTGTTGATGGATCAGACACACCGTGTTTTGTTGTAACTCCACCAAACTCAGCTGCCAGGCACTCTAATACAGGTACACAATAATAATGTCATGATCTCCAAAGAATTTATAAAAATATTTCTACATACCCTTTTGTGGAATATTTAGTTGATAATTGGCTGCAAGCTTATATTTTCTTTCCCAAATAAAAGAGAGACATTAAAAACTGTAAATAGAAAGTTATCTTGAAGACAAATGCTCTATTACAGCACAAACCTTCTTAAAGCTCACCCCAAGATCACCATGCAAATAAGGCTTCAGAAAAATTGGTTAGATAAAGAGTTACTATGTTGTGATCATTTAACAAAAATTTATTCAATGTTTCTGCTAAATGCAAAGTTGCTTTCCAATTGATTGTTATGTAGCTAGGAGAAATAATTAAAATTAGAACTATGGAAGATTAGAAATCCATGGGAAATCCTAAAACTAAATTAAATGCATTTTAGTATATGGCTCTCAGTGGTTTATGAGTGTGGTAACAGAAATTTGCATTGTCAAGCAGGCTATAAGCAAATTGTATGTTTCTATATTTATCTTTATTAATACTACAAGTTTCACTTGATTATAGAAGCAGAAATCTACAATAAAAATCAGGGGCCTTAATTAATCTACTGCCCTGCTTATAATCTGTCAAAAAACCTTAATGAGTAAAATCAATTTTGTCACTTGCATTTTGTTGCAACATATTTGATTGTAAGAATTCTTACACAAAGTGTGTTTTCCAGTGTTTTGAACTCAGTTAGAAGCCAATAGCTTCAGGCACTAGACACAAGTTGCTGAATAGGCTTTGAAAGCAGATCATCATCATCTATCTCAGCTTCACTCTGCTATTAGATTATAGTTAGCATGAAAAAGCAAAAACCTGAGGAAAAGGCATTTGACCATGAGACCTGAATGTTCATTGTTTTCATACCAGCTATGGAAATTCTGGATGTCAGTAACCTGGAGGCACTTCTGGAGTTGCATTTGATTGTATTTCCTCCATCACTAGAGGATTTTTAAATAATTGTTTCTAACTTCATGGCTGCTTGCATTTCAGTTAGTCAGAAGAAATGATAAAATGGGCCTTTTTTTTTTTTTTTTTTTTTTTTTTTTTTTTTTTTTTTTTTTGGTTTTGCAGAAAATAAGCATTTCAGAGTCATTCTTCAAACTTCACAAAAAAGAGAGAAGAAAATTCCATATGTGGGAGGATAATTTTGCTGAAAGCACTGTTCAGTACTAAAATGTCAAAAGGCCTTCAAAGACACAGCCTCTGTTTCACCATGAAGTAAAAAACCAGCTAAAATCTTTACACAGCATCTGTGGCCAGAGTGGCAAACATTAATGGAGGCTGAATTTATGAACATATAAATTACTGCTTGTAGATAATCACGAGTATTCTTACAATTTCAGTAGTTTCCATTAAAGTTTTAACCTTTCCCCCAAAGAGAGTTGTTCCTGGACATCCTGAAAGGGTCAACCTAAAAATAAAAAAAAATTAAAAGCCTCTAAAAGTTCAGAGAAGTCTTCAGAAAAACACCCTGTGAATGCCCTTTGCCCTAGTGTTAGGACAAAAGTGGAGTTTAACTACCCAGCTCTGCTGCCACAGGGCTGAACACTGGGCACAGTGAAACCCTTGGCTGCACTCACTGCCCAAACTGGACATGTTGGATGGACAGGAGGAGCAGGGCTGTGAGCAGCACCAGCCCTCAGCCTGAGCTGGAACAGTCTGGTGGTACATCTTAAAGCCTAAGGCTTCGTAATTACATGGTGTACCAATGTTTTAAAGACTCAAAGATCACCTGGAGAACATTTGGGTTCATAACCCAGGCTCCCTTCAGCACATGTTAGCTGGGAGAAGTGACTGCATTTTTTTCCCAGCAGATTTTTCCCAGATCTGTTACAGAAGTCTGATAGTTCCATTGCCAAGTGTGTGAAGTAACATTTTGCTTTAAACTATCAGAGCTGCGGAAAATTAGCTGGAACACATCTAAAAACTGCAACAAACTGATTTTTCACTTTGGCTTTTGAGGTGCCAACCACAGCAGATGGAAAAAGGGGTAGCTAATGAGTTTCATGTCTAAAACACATCTTGCTCAGCCCACTGGTTGGTGGCCAACTTACTAAAATTGCTTCTGGTCAGTAGAAACTAAAAAACATTAAGTTATGCAGAACAGAGAGTTTGCTGCAGTGGGTTGCTTACTTTGCAAAGTTCCCCTCCCAAGGTTGGTGGCCTCAGTTCCAGGCTGGAGCACCTGTTAACATCATCTCTCAAGATAAAATGTGCACAGACTTCCTGCAGAATAAACAGCCTATTCAGGCTGCAGGCTTACTGCACTGTGTGTGCTTCATTATTATTATTATTCATGTTTTAATTGTTATTATTTTACAGTGCCCAGGAGGAATGTAGGGGTTTTGTCATCTGTTAAAGACACAATTAGAAGAGCTATGCTCAAAGGAGCAGCAGAGGCAGATGGTATATTGGCAGTTAAATTTATAAAACTCTTCTCTTAAGTCTTGCCAGCAAGAGAAATAGCTTTTTAGCTTTTTCTACTTTTTTCTACTTTTTTCTTCTTTTTTCCTTTTTTTTTTCTTTTTTCTT